>JXUT01141604.1:0-13650 GCA_000934455.1 Apostichopus parvimensis
AATATTGAGGAAGCAATAGACCTTGGGCAAGATCGTGATATGTGGCGGAGGTTAATCACTGAGCATGTCGAATAGACGAGACTCAACTTACTACTACTACACACCAAACAGTAGTCACAGCTTCATAGATACTAACCTTGATCTTATCAATCAAAACTTGGTTTTCTCTGCTCAATTTCTCATCATGATCTGCGAGAACCTTCACTGGACCAGCGATATCTGTAAGTGTCTGCCTGATGGATGTTACTTCTAACAAACTCGTTTCATGTTTGCTAGCATCAGCCTTCAGAGCCTGCCAAAAGAAAGTACACAACTGCCCAAACTGAGACATCACTTTTTCTCAAAATATTATTATAACCATAGTAACACTGAGCCCAATTTGTAATGATGGGTTGCCTCAAAAGCCTTATTGCATTACACACTCTTACAATGTTGAGAGTATTATCAATAGTTGAACCTGGGCATGGCATCTCATGATGAAATGACCTCTCTATCATCATCTTAAGAATATTATGAAAATGTTGGACATTCTGAATTTTCAATGTTGTCACATCATCTGTTAATTTTGGGCTTAAAACGAGAATTACAGCTTCAATGGGAATTATTGCAAACAAATTTCTTGGATCCAAACTTTCATCACTTGGCTTCGTAAAAGGAAGCTCTTTCGATATTTGATTCATATCGTTCAAAAAACAGTTGTTTTGTTTTGCCAAATGGGCACAATGTGTAACAATTACACACAAAGAAGCAGAGTATGTTCAGTACATTATGAGACGTACAATCGATAAACCTCAAAACCGCTACAGACAAAAACAGATTATACCCTGGAGGATTCATCTGTATATAGCTAGCTCAGTCAACAGGAAGATTAAAACTAACTCGTGGACAAATAACCACAGCTCAGAGGAAACCATAATTGAGTGGTCACATTGCCTAAGGATCAAGTATTGAACTTGCATATATTGACTGCTATTACTGCCCTTGCATATATTGGCTGCTATTACTGCCAAAGCAATCTGATAAAATCCCTTCAGGGGCATTACCTGCAAGTCAACCAGTGCACGACTGAGGACTTCTTCATCCCAGTATGGCCCCATTGCTGCTCTTAAGGTAACGTCATCGATACCAAGCTGTTCCTCAAACTGCTTAGCTGATCTGATGAAAGATTCCCACAAAGACACCACCTCCTGCATCAAATTAGTTTTGAATATTGTGTCCTCTTTTAATTCTGACAATGTTCCTCCAAGAGCTTGGAGTTTCTCCCGGATGACCTCTTGACCTGTTGGAGAAGTGTGTAGTAAGACCGCCTTGGCTTTGGTCTCTGTCTCGGCTAGGAGAGCCTCACCATCGGGATGTGTTTTCATCAGCTCCTTGAATGAAAGACAAATTAGAATGTCATTTTACCTCGTGAATATTCATGTTTGTGATATCTCTTCAATTTTCATACATCATTCAGATATCATATGGTTATACAAGATCAGATAAGAATTTAAGTAGAGCAATGTGAAATTCCAAGATAACGAATGCTAAAAACAACAGAGAGGGAAGTAGAGTTCCTTCAATGCAAAGTAAGATCGAGTTCGGGTATGTTTACGAAACAAATGGATCCACTCCCAGCCCCAGGCCCTAACATTGAGACTATAACCATATGATCATCATGACGTTACGTCAAGGGAGTATTACACAGATGACTTGGAAGGAGAAACGAAGAATTATACTCATGATCAAACCAAAGGAGAAGGTTCCTTCGGTCAATTTAACTTCTACTTCTTTTGGAAAGTGATATATATCACACAAATTTAGAAAGCATGGATCCTTACAGAAAAGACAAAATGGAGCCTCTCCCCACCCAAACCCAACCCAAGTGATTTGAAATATTTCCCAACTGTTCAACTTTCTATTAACAGTTCATTTCTGCAATGTTGGTCAGTTTTTAAAAAAAACCCCAAAAGTATAAATAGACTAAAACCATTTGGAAACATTCCATGTTGGAAAAAGTACGAAGAAAACCCCTTCACCTGAGATCCTGTGGTTAACCAAAGTACTCTCTAACTTCCTTCCTGTCAGGTATGCAAACCTGGTGATGTTGAACTGGAATGTTTTGAAGCAGTCTTCATGTAATAATACTATGGCACATTAAAGAGATATATCATGGCACAACAAACCTGAAGCTTCTGAAGGTTTTCCTTGTTTTTATCCAAAGTTTCTCTGCAATCTTTACAAGTTTCAAACTCTTCCATTTTCAACTTCAGCCATGCGGACAACCTCTCCATGAAATGTTTCAGGTTATGATGTTCTTCAAGATGTTGGCCTAATTGTGAGTGCAACTCCTAAAATGATATATTAAACACATTTATTATATCAAATTATCCACTCAGGAGAAATATCTTTTGGAGTAAGTTTAATAATGATCTTCATCTACAGAATGATACAATTAAATAACCAACCATTTATATGTATATTTTTTATTCTTCCCAAAATATATTTTGCTTTAAAAAAAAATTAAAATAAAAAATTAAAAAATCATTCCCATTGGCCCTACATAAATAAACAAAGTGAAGTGATGGTAGGTGTGTGCTGAAACAGATATTACCGCAGTCTTATTACAGTGTTTAATATGAAACAACAGATAATTATTACAGTGTTTAATATGAAACCACAGATATTACCTCAGTCTTATCACACATCTGCTCAACCATCTTGCATAGATTCACAGTAGAGGTAGTTTGCTGTGGATCCATCTTACTAGCAGAGATTAACTCATCTACTTCTCCCATCAGACTCTTATCTTTGGCTTTGACAGCTGGAATGGTTTTCAATAAATCCTACGGATCAAAGAAATGAAAAAAAAAAGTTGCAAACAGCTGATAGAAAGTTACCAGTATTGCTGCCAAATGTTTGACATATTCGAGCATAGGTCAATCATATTCAAATTTGTGTCTGAATTTTCAAAAACTAATACATTTAACTGTCTCATTTAACACTCCAGTGTCAAGAACTTCGTATGGTATCAAAACCTTCAGGAACATTCTTGTTTGCAAACCTTGATTAGCATTTAAACATATTATAGTTGGAGGCAAATACATTTACTTCTGTTTTAATTTTGCAATACAAACAGGCCATTAACATTCCAGTAAAGCTTCATTATTTACTGTGTTCTTTAACTATAAATCACTACAAATAGAAACCAAACTGATGAACCTTTGACCTAAGTAGCTAAAGAGAACAGGGGGTTTTTCTGAGACTTTTTGGTCAATAGTTGGGAATTCTGAATAGCTGATCAATGTGCTGATGTTTGCCACTGTCACTATATCCATAACATAGCTTTACTCAAATGATGAGTTTGCAGTTTTACAGTATGTTTACATCCAAATTGAGAGTGGATCGCATTTGGGAGTCGTAAGTGTAACGACCTATTTTGAACCAATTTATAAGCAACACAGCAAGGTCCCCAAATCTCCCAAAAATGTTGGCAATTTTGAAAGTGGGTTTATTCCTATTTCATTTTCTAGCTGTAGCTTCAAAGCTGTAGAGTCTCATTACTAATGATGTGCTTGTATATGATCTTCTGTGTATCAGTTAAGACAGGTATTTCAAGGTATTGTAGATGGAAGTTAGTTTAAAGCATGTTTGTTTACAGACATTTTCATGCACAGAACGTAAGTTTGTTTGTTTGTTTATTTATTTGTTTTATCACAAACAAATTACAATGTGAATGGAAGTCTTCTATGAAGACTGAATTGGCTTAACAGAGTAGAAGATTCCCTGGTAAAGAAGAAAAATATAATACAAGTTGAATGAGCAGAATGATACAGATTCTTTAAGGAGTAATAACTAGACAGGATGACATTGTCCTAGTTCATAAAGAATTTAGCTATACTTGTAATTACTTAAAATACAAGTTACAAAGTTACAAAATAGATTACAAATACTACAGAATTACTTAATGACAAATTTTCCAAGATAAAGCCTTAATTACCTTAAAAGCCAGTCCCAACAAACAGAACTTTAGTTTGCATATTGCTGACTTTGAAACTTCCTATGATTTCAAAATTGTAAATTATATATTGTGTGTGCTGCCACTTCCAAGCAACAATTTTCTTTTCAAGAGTGGAAACCAAGCAGTTTAGACTGTTGTAGCTCCATTGTCAAATCTAGGCTCTTATCTCAATACCTAGAAGTATTTATTGAGATAAAAATGATCATCCCGATGTTATCCTAATGATGCCCAAATTTGTGATAATGTCAGTCCCACCCAGTTGTTCCTTTTCAAGAATAGTCTCCTGTATAATAAATGTAAACGTTACCTCCACAGCTGCATTTGCTGTTGCCTTGCCTTCAATGTCATCACATGGTACCTCAGCTGCCTTCAGTATTGGTGCAGCCTTTTCCAACCAATCAGAAAGAACTTTACATTCCTCTTCCAAGCAGCTTTGAGTCTGTAAACAGCTATCTAATTGGTCAATGGTCTTCTTCACTTTTTCAAGTAAATGGTTCAAGGCTTCCTCTAACCTGTCGGTGTTGTCTTGTATTACAATTCGTCCAATATCATTTGTCTCTGGTTTCACTTTAGCAGCCTGATCTTTAACTTTGTGCAATTCTTTTTCCATTTCTGGAACTGAGCTTTCTAAATCCTGTGCAAAACCAGAAGAGAAAACAAGATCAGAAGATTACTTGATCTCATTTTCAATAAAAATTTTAAAATTGTCCAAATTCTTCTTTTTCAACAAGATGACTACCAAACTTCCATTTTGGAACACCATTTCAGTACAAACTTCCATTCAATACATTTCAGTCTGAGTTTATATCTATAATGAATCAATGGTCAAAGAGACTTCATGGTGAAAATTCATGAAGTCTATATCCTTAAATTTAGAAGGAAAAAAGTTGAAATGGTCCTAAAGGCTCAAATTTATCTGTGTTTAACAGTCAAAGCCCCAGGTAATTTCCTAACTGTGAAATATCATAGCTTCAATCAAGAGGAAGAGGGGTGATCAAGCATTCACTAATTGCCATTGACAAATTTAAATCTCTATTTTACGTAAAATAGTTCTCCCAAGAACAGATATAGGAAGAAAAGTTTCTTTCCTTTAAAACCCCTTCCTTAGAACGAACCCTATGTTTGTTGTACACTAAAACACAGTAAATATCCATACACTCGCTCAAAAACTTTGAAAGAAAACTTTTCATTAACATACTCCGAACAGATAAAATGTGAACAAGCACCTTTTCAATTCCCTTAGAAGAATACAAACTATTACAACAAACTTTCCGAACTAGCTAAAGATAAAATTTGGCCTTCAATAATTGTGTTTTATCCGATCATACTGATTCATTTCTTCATCTTAATAATTGTTTTTATATTCGATCATCCCAATTCATATTTTCATCTTAAAGGCTTTCACTTTTTTTTTTATAGATGAGATCAAGAACAATTGCCAACAGGAAAAGAAAATCATGCTGTTGCTTGCTCACAATGAAATAAGGTAATTTCGCTGCATTTCATTTTTCAATACTAATAGCTCTCTCCAAATGATCTTGCTCTTATTAAAAATGACAAATTTTACCCGCAGAATCTGAAGTTGAGACTGAATGTCTTCCTTCGGTAAATCTACTCTGCAGTTTTCCTCCAGGAGTTTCTGTGCCCTACATATGTCCTCTGATAATTCCACACTCAGCTGGTCTAGCAACTCACTATTTGCTATGGCTTGTTCGATTCTCTCACAGCAAGCCTAAATGGAATGAAAATAATTCTATCAATAAATACCTGGTTTTATTTCAGATTAACAGAATGAAATATCTGAAGAAATTAAATGCTAACAGTTGAGCCTTTATACACTGTTGATTTTTTTCCGGTAATTAGTGCAGTACTTCAATGATAAGAGAGAGAGAAAGATCTATATATCACTTCAGAAACATTTTCTGACCACGTTTTGTATAAGCCTATACTCATGTTTTATTAGTCAACAAGATATCCAGGACTGCTTGCCCCATCTTGTGATGCAATTACAATCATTTTACAGTTTTGTTTTTGTTTTTTTTTGTACCAAAAATGATCATCTGAGATCAATTTACAATATTAGTGTAAATAAATTCTTTTCAAACTAGACAGTGCTCCTATTTCTGATCTTGCTATGAGGTACCATTTTGTTCCTTAACTACAAAGTGACTTCCATGAAGCTTTGCTAAACTTTTGTCCAAACTGAGATTTTGCAATATGTGAAAAGTGTCTTGTGTAGGCAAACTAAAATTAGAAATCAATTTCGTTGGTTACAACCTGCTTATATCCCTTCCACAAACCTGAGAGCTATCGCTGAGTTCTTGGTAACCATCATCCAGTTTTTGAATTCTTGCTTTGTCTGAATACTTCCCTAGTTGCCTGGATTTTTCGAGAATCTCATCTAATGTGTTTGATTTCTTCTGAACGTCATCGAACAGAGCCTGTGTGAATAGAATTTTAGATATCATCACCTTTATCAGATAGATTAAAATTTAAATAAAAATTGAAAAGATAGACCTTTATTTACAATCACAGAAACAATTAGGAGGGAGGAATGGAAAGAAGAAGATTATGAAGTGAAGAAGGAAGAAGTGGGGGAATCATCAATACTTTCTATCAATATAACAAACCACCATACATATCATAAGCCATTCTTCATGTTAGAGGAAGAAGTGGGGGAATCATCAATCATTTCTATCAATATAACAAATCACCATACATATCATAAGCCATCCTTCACGTTAGAGGAAGAAGTGGGGAATCATCAATACTTTCTATCAATATAACAAACCACCATACATATCATAAGCCATCTTTCATGTTAGAGGAAGAAGTGGGGGAATCATCAATACTTTCTATCAATATAACAAACCGCCATACATATCATTAGCCATCCTTCATGTTAGAGGAAGAAGTGGGGGAATCATCAATACTTTCTATCAATATAACAAACCGCCATACATATCATTAGCCATCCTTCATGTTAGAGGAAGAAGTGGGGGAATCTTCATTACTTTCTATCAATATAATAAACCACCTACATATCATAAGCCATCCTTCATGTTAGAGGAAGAAGTGGGGGAATCATCAATACTTTCTATCAATATAACAAACCACCATACATATCATAAGCCATCCTTCATGTTAGAGGAAAAAGTGGGGGAATCATCAATAATTGTTATCAATATAACAAACCACCATACATATCATAAGCTATCCTTCATGTTAGAGGAAGAAGTGGGGGAATCATCTATACTTTCTATCAATATAACAGACCACCATACATATCATAAGCCATCCTTCATGTTACAAACTGTGAGCCAAATTTTGTCAATCTGATGTGAAAGTTCGATCCCAGACTGGGGTAAGTACTTTCTCTCATAAAAAGTCTGTGATGATAATACTTTTTATAATACATATATATAAACTTTACTTGTCTATCTTAAATGACTTTTTTGAGGCTCTAAAATGCAGGTATGAACCATTTCCCACACTCTATACATCATTATCCTCTGTCAAATACAGGAAGCAACTACGACTTTGTAAATAAATATATATCTAAGCATTGAAAACAAAGTCAAAAGATACAAGATGTATTATTCTTGGACACTTGAAGGTAATGTAATGAAAGACTTTTATATGCATGTTGAATTATGGACATTAAGTCACTAACGAGCATATGAAATCCAACTTTGATCCCAACAACAATGCAACGACAAATATGAACGATGAACTATCATCTTCTTTTCTTCTTCTTCCTTTCTTTACTTCCTTTTTTCTTTAATACAAAAGATCAAAGAATTCACTTATTTCATGGGAAATAAAAATTAATTCAACTTAAATCAGCAAACTTGACCAGGACTCTACTTACCTGAGATGGTCCAAGTGTTTCCTTTTTCTCCTTGGTACTGCCTTTCTTCTCCTCTAACTCTTTCTGCTGGATGGCAGCATCCTCCAACCATGCTGCAAATTCTGATACCAACGATTCCAGCTCCATCTTGAGTTTCTCCTTTTCCTTTAAGCCTGTCTCCTCTAGAGTCAGTTTATCTTTAAATTCCTGCCACCGGTGACCCAGTCTCTCCGTCTCTGTGGTGATAGGGTCATGTCCAGATGATGCGGTAGAGTTGATGGCTCTGATCGCTGCATCTTCTGTTGATTTCAGTATTTTGTTACCGTCAGGAATCTTCTCCACCAATTCCTGTAACAATGAATAACAGAGAGTTTTTGTATAAATTTACTGAACGCTGATTTTATTTTGGCATGTTATATTTTCATGTTATTTTGCAGTTGTTTATCTTTCTGTTACTAATCAAAATACAATCAAAAGTTAATAATACAGTGTTTCACCACAGGGAAGCATTTCACATGGTCTGTTTGTACAATTGCCAACTAAGTCACCATGCCTCAATACAAACCACTTCTCCATGGTGTTACATATGCAAATGATATACCAGAACATTTCCTATGAAATGCTGACATAGCACGTTCTCAACTATTGTAATGTTATTAATCAGAACGTCATGAATATCTAAACCTATTTTTTTCCGTCCCAAAGAGTGGATGGTATGTACAACCTATACCAATATAAACTACTGATTCAGCATTTTACAAACAACTTATCATTCAGCTTATTATCTATAGACTAAAGATATTTTACCATTTCTTTTGCTGATTTGGTATCAATCTTAAGAGTGGCATCTATAGTTTCAATCTATGACACCTAAATCCAATGATTTTTATGAGGAAAGTTACTCATAAAGCAATATTCACTGACACTAGTAATTAACTTATTTATTAATTCATTTCTGAACTACAGTAAATAGCTTAAATCAAAACTACAGTATGAAATGTTTCCCAAAGGTTATAAGGGCGGTATTTAAGAACTTAGCATTCATAGACTCTATATGTGTGACCTGATTAAATCACTTTGGCTTTTAGTACCACGTTTCTGTATGCTGCCGTGTTGGACGAATCTAACCATGACAGTAATTACCGACTTTGCAATCCTTGTCATAGTCATTGCCGACTTTGCAGTCCGCTTTCCCCCTCACAATTTTGCAAGGTCGGTAAGAGTGACACCAGTTTTCCCTTTCGGGAAACGAAAAAGGAACCAGCATTATCCATGTTACATGAGCTTTTGGTAGAATGGTTTCTTCATTTCTGTGTTTGTTTTGCTTCATTCTTTTCTTATGACAGAAGAGGGGATGGAGGGGGGGGGCTAGGGTACCTTGATCTTTTTGATCTTCAGCTCCAATCCATCCTCTTCTTCAACATCCTCCCCATCAATATTGTCTTCTGCAACATCCTCCAGAGATACCAATTCATCATGAAGAGACTCCAAGAGGTCATCGACTGTCTTCACAGTGGACAGGTAGTCATTGAATTCTACTACTGTCTTCTCCTGACTGTCATGAACATCCTATCATTTAAACAGAAATATTTATGCATCAAATCACATTGTTTAGTATACAAGCAAAAGCTTTCAAACTCAAATTGTTATTTTCTCATATGACAATTTATATATATATATGTTAATATATGACACAAAGTTTAAGAAAAGATGAGTAAATGTAGGAAGCAATAATTTTTTAACAAACCATACAAAAATTAAAATATTAATCTGTCAAGACATCATCATATAAGAAAACCATATACTCCAATAAAAATAAACTTGGGGAGGGGAATATAGAGGGATAAGGTAGACCATAGAGATGAGGAAAACAGTATATAAAATATGTTTGGCTTAGGTAGATAAGTAGTTTAGCATGACCAGAGATGAGGTATTTGTTTATCTATATTACATTAGGGTTTGTCCAGCTACCTTACTCCTGTCCACTAAGGTTTGGTATTGACTTTGTAGTTGTGATATCAAGGACTCTAACTGGTCTTTGACATCAACTGTGTTCCCAGCTGTCAGTTCTTGAGCAGTCCTCTCTAGATGGGCTAATGTTCCATACGCCTGTTGGACTTCTGCAAGCAAGCTCTGAAATGAAGAAACATCATTCATAGAATCTGGTACTGAACGCTTTCGTAACAACAATAAATTTGCAAAGATACACCATAAGAGGTAGTACATATTATGACACTTTGTGGTACATTAGTTATAAATAACATTATCTCTGAAAACATTCATCTATTCCAACATTATTCAGACACACAGTAAAGGCAGTGTTCTTGTCATCATCTTTACAACCCACATCAAAAGAAGCAACAATTCCATTGTTATCAATTAACTGTATGTTTATAACTTGAAATTAGTTCTTTAGATTTCAGGGGTGTTTTTACCAACTAGATGAACAATGACGATATGTTAACTTTCATTTTCAAGTTTGGTAAACAAATGAGGCATCGTGTGGAAATATCTTTGACAAGAAGTGGATCCGGCCCCCATCCATTTTTATGCATCAGGGCATTGTAGTCAAGTAGCTTCGCTAAGGCAATGTACTTGCAATCTAAGGATTGCAGGTTCAATTCCTGGCCTGATGATTATGTTGTGATCTTTGGCAAGGTACTTTATCTCCATTGCCTCTGTTTAGCCAGGTTTACAAATTGTGATCTACGAGGTAACTTGTAAATATAGTTGGGTGCGCCGGTTTGTGGCTGCACCCTATGGGAAGTCCCTCATGGGATACATATATGTGCGACACTGTTGTGCACTGGGAGTGACTGTTTTGAATTGTGCACACTCGGGTGTGTGGGTGTGACATATTACAAGTGACCTGGGTTTACTGTTGTTATAAGTCATGTGAGCAGGAATTGCCTAGATACAAGACTGCAAGCCTTGAAACTTTAACTTATAAAACTTTCTCTTCATCAGACAGAATGAAATTCTATTGATGAAGATCCTGATATCATTTTGGCCAACATGTCACCATTTTCCATGATCAATCTGGATATCTAGGACATGTTAAGTTGTACTCTAGCTAAATATTATTACATTATTACAAACTTGAATTCGAACTATTTCCTAATTTGAAAACCAAGCCCTAACTCCCTATCATAATATCCTATAATAATTATAGGTGAATAGAACCTATAAAAAACATTGCATATGCTTGGAACACCTTCAACACATCAAAATATTTGTCTATTTCTATGATCATAACCAGCTTTAAGATTTGTGACATTCTTAGTTCTTAACACCAACTAAGTGTTCTGCATACAGGTATTTATAGTCGTCTTAGTTGATTCTCACACCCCACCTCATCCCCACCCCCCTATGGAACCAATTGAGTACCGTGCATACAGGTAATTTTCCAGTCGTCTCAGTTGATTCTCACACCCCACTTCATCCCTCCTTCCCTCCACATCTCCAAGCTCCTCCCGCAACCATAGATGATTCTACTAAGCGATGATGATGGACACAAGTTTCGGATTCCTTCACAAGTCTTATAATAAAGAATATCCCATTTACCTTCGCTAGTGCATCTTGATCTACTTTTCCAGGTAAATCCTGTCTCAGTTCTGCAGCTGCGCTTAGTCGGTCATCCATCTTCTCCATCCACTGCCTGAAAGATCTGGCCGTGTCCTCTAAATCATTCCATCCTCTCCTTCTCTCTTTCAAGGCCTCCTCTGTAGTTTTCAGGTCAGTATCTAACTGGTCCAAGTTGGTGTGCAATGTCTGACCCTGGGCGTCCAGGGTCCTCACTACCTCGGATGGCAAGAATGGCATCAGCTGCCTCACGGTGGCTTCGACTGCAGATAAATCTTCCTTCAGTTCGTCCTTCTCTGTCTCAACATCCTATGAAATATAAATCATGACATGATTAAATGTGTTCACTTCATGTCAGAAATTAAAGCAGCTAGTCGCATTTACAAACAAATAACATCTGTGACCAAGCACATTTTTAATGAGTACAAATGAGAACTTTAAGAACAAATTAGTTTTCAGGCAAGAGTTAAACTAATGCAAGGCCAGAGACTGAATGGCCCAAAGTAACTTGCCAAACAACTGAGAAATTCCTTAGAGGATCCCCGAGAAAAAGAAATATGCCAGAAGCTGTTTAATGCTTAGTAACGGCCAGCCGATCATGCACTCTTTAAAACATTTTTTTTTTTGCAACAGAAAGAAACAAACAAGAGGAACACAAAGAATAAGAAAGACTATTCTCAATATTATTGCTTTTTAATATTTCTGTACATCAAATGGAGAAAATGAAATGGACCTTGGTTCTTCTAAAAATCCCTTGGAACCAGGGCGTATGTCCAGGATAAGTGGTCACCTTTTGGTTATTTCAAGGAAATGTCCAAGTTCATGACTAACATGATGAAAATCATGTGTTCGGTGTATAATTTCAACATTATACTTCACAAATACTTACATATGGTATTTTTGAAAGATTTACAAACACAGTGTCCATAGCCTTGAATAACTTGAAGCATTGATTGATAGTGTTAGAATTAGGATTATTACATCGATACAACTCTCTAGATGTTACAGATCATTTGATGGTTTCCCTTAGCTTCAAGAATTATACAACGAAGGATACACTGCATTGGACATATTGAACTGATTATACACCATACCCAATCATGAAATTCTAGCGAAACCAAATTAAAACTGAAAGATTTTAGGGAAGACATAGCAGTTATTTTTCTATGCTGATAAATTGTTTTGGGCCTGTGCGAAATGCAAAATAACATTTAATTCGGCAATCACAATAACATTTAATTCGGCAATCTTCTTTCAAATCTTAAGAGACACCTAAAAATGTTTAGCACGTCAAATTCTATACAGCAGCACCAAGTATTTGAATGAAGTAACATTATAGCTTACCTGAACTGCTTTCAACTTCTGTTCGCAAGCATCTTTATCCCCTGTGACATCGGATAGAGAGAAAGAGTCCGCGAGTCTACTCTGCCTTTCTTCGATTTCTCGAAGCGACCGATTGAGCTCGTTGAGGCATTGACGAAGGAAATCCTAAAATCGAAATAAAAATTAGGAATAATTTAGGCAACGCTTTACCCTCAATTGCTTCATTAGCAAGTGTCAGAACAACTGCACCTCTTAAACTCGTCTAGAGCTCCGTTAAACTTAAAAGGTCAATATTAAATATGAAGTAAATATCCATAAATGTTACTTTTCAATTGTCTTAATGTTTCAGTTTTGAACAAGGTGAAAGGTGGGTTCCTACAAAGCAGAACTATAAATGTTGACATTAGGTTATAAAGCAAATGCTAAATATATACTTTCATTGCTAAACAGTACCTATAAATACATGAAAACAATTTAACGACAGAAGGAAAGTAACCCACTCAGCAAATCATGATGCATAATATTCCTGCCAGCAGACAAAACCAAAGAGAAAAGAACTTCCAAATGTAATTAGCATTGAATACATTTAACCTTCTAGTGGCCACTTTCAAAAGTCAAAAAAGACTAATTTCATTCTTATTGATCAAATGCAAGCAATTACAATGCATCATGAAGGTACATGTTTTATTTCCTCTTTCAGGTGAGGCATAGCAACCATATCATCCAGTTTCCACAAACAACAATCTACAATCAGAAGAAACAACTACATCAGTCACACATACAGAATGAGCAATATCACAGGGAGAACAAAGATGGATCAACCTCATCAGGCACACAAGCTGAAGGAACAACATCATCTGGTACACAGAAATGGATCAACCTCATCAGGTATACA
>KN896211.1:1477-17349 GCA_000934455.1 Apostichopus parvimensis
TACAGTCTCTGATAATATTACAATTCATGTCATACTGCACTGTAAAGCATACAATGATTACCTTAAGCTTCTGATAACTGCATGGTCAGGGTTTACACCACCAGGTGTACATCCTTCTGTGTTGCTCAAATTTAAGCACCAAGCATATCTTGACGGATGTCCCAACAACAGCAATTATATTGGTAAATTGACATAACCCCATGCTCTGATAACGTGAGGACAGCTTAAAAGACTGTTCAAGCCTTGATTAGCTTGCATGCCAACGGGTTACTGCATCATTTTACTGTTAATTGTAAACAATGTAAACATGTGATAAATGTTGAATCTGATGAATTGTTCTGTTTTTTTTGACAGGGCCAAGTTGGGTATGCCACAGTTTCTGAGTCCACAGGCTCAATCTCTGTTAAGAGCACTCTTCAAACGTAACCCCATGAACAGACTAGGGGCTGCTGCCAATGGTGTGGAGGACATAAAGAAACATGCATTCTTTGCCAGCATTAATTGGGAGGTATGTAGTGATTAACTCTGGCACACCTCTTTGTACACATTGTAAATGCTCTCATGCAGGATGTCTTGACAGCATACTAGGCTTGGTAAAGAAGAAGCATCTCCCTTTGCTTTCTTCATATCTTGCAAGTTGAACAAATTACACATAGTTTGTAGACAGAATGTCCCTGTTCTAGGCCAACATTTTGGTTTGGTCAGCTTCCCTAATGGCAAGTTTTGAAATAGCAAACTAACTCAATTTAAAGCCTTTATTATCATGGCCTCTTTAATGGGTAGGTTTACAGATAAGAATCCAAAACACAAGTAAGCTGACTCTAAAACAACATTTTGACATATTTCAGTCTCATTTATTTGGCCTCTAAGTACTTATGTATGCTGACCTACCACGGTATGTAGATGAGGTGTTTTCTTTTTGCCGCAGGGCCCCACATATATGCTCGCCAGCTCACCATTGGCAAGTAGAATAGTAGCTTATATGGTGAATAGAAAATGCACTACGCTCGACATTTTGGCGAGTGACTCGTGGGCTAATCAAACCCAAATATTAGCAAGGCTATCGTTACAAACAGTTCACAGAATGATAAACGCAGTACCTTGGTGAACTACAAGTTCAAGTTGTAAACTGATTTTTGTCAATGACCAATCTCAATTGGAATTAACTGTGTAAAATGGTTTGCTATCTGCACCTGCAATATATGCAGGAACTATTCATGTGCAGGGAGCATTCCTTCCATTTATTAACCTGCAGTGCAAACATTTAAAATTTAATGTTACCAATATTAACCGGGAATGGGTTGAGCTTACAAATTACATAATGTGTTTAAAAGTATTCATAAACATGTTGTGTTCAGTTTTTCATTTCTATAGCAATTAAAGAAATTTGTTGAACATCATTATTTTGATGGCTTCGTTATGCTCTGGCAACCCCTACACAGTACAGTATAGTACTAGCAGCCCAAGTAAACTACCAACAATAAACAAGTGGAAATCCCCTATCTGAACTTAAAATATAAGAGCATTAAATTACTACAAGATAAAATACTTTTGGGTTATAGTTGTCACCACTACATAGTTATGTACACACCTTATTGGTTGTTGTGGAGGGACAAGGTCATTTGAGAACAGTTCATCTATTTATGTTAATCCAATTCCATCTAGGCATTAATGAATGTGTGAATAAGAATATTGACTAAATTTGGAAATTTCTCAGAACCCAAAAAAGTCTCTAATTATTTATTAATTGGTTTAATGAAACCAATCAAAACATCACCTCATTTCAATGATGTGTGAAACTTGGCAGAGTTGTTGAGAATGTTACAGGTTGCATAATGCATTATTTGTAGTTTTATGATATTCAAACTCTTTGTGATTTTTCTTTATGCTCAAACAGAAACTGATGAAGAGAGAGTCTGAGCCTCCGTTCAAACCAGCTGTTATAGCAGCAGATAGCACATTTTATTTCGATAGAGAATTTACTTCCAGAACTCCTAGAGGTGAGCACATCTTTGTGTTAAAGATACTTGGTGATACATAAGAAATTAGTTTAAGTTCTGTCTTTATTTCTTTCTAGTCCATACTTAATCGGTAAAGTCACATTTTGCAGAACTATTGGCGGCAAACTTTGCTTTGTCGATGGATTATAACCATCCCATACTGATCAAGCCATGTTACCTTCACCCATACTTTGATGCCCCTCAATCTAACTAAGAGAGCTACATAGTTACACCCATTTGGTTGTTCCTTGGGTCATCAAGCATTCAGTCCAATACTAAAATATGTTCTGCTTTAATGCAATGTGTGAATTTCACATTTGCAGAACTTTGCAATTTGTTGGTAATTTCATGATTCCTTGTGTGAGCTAAACGTGAACCTAAGAAAGAGCTTATTTTTGTAGATAATTGATCTTTTCAACAGTTTATTATTCTACGGCCAGATTGTAGAAAGTTCAACAGCACATAGCCTGGAATGTCTGACTCTTTTCACATAATGCTGGTTTACTTAGTTTTGTATAATTCTAACATTTTACTTGTTGTGTCATCAGATTCCCCAGGTCTGCCACCAAGTCCAAGTGCCCACCAACTATTCAAAGGATTCAGTTATGTGGCTCCAATACTGTCAGATGATGGCAAAGCCTCCTCTGTGGCTCACACTAGACATACATCCAAGGAACAGGTAAACCTGCATGTTATTGAATGTCATTACAGAATATGAAGCAATGTTTTATAGTTGTCTGCGTATCAAGTGTTATATCTTTGTTCTTGTTTAAGCCATCATTTTCCCTTTCACTCAGCGATTGAAAACTACATGTAAGCTCATCACGTTTTTCTTGCAATATTGGCATTCCACAAGGGTCCATTTTAGGACTACTACTTTTTATTTTTATGATGTAATATTTAAATGATATATAAATGTCTTCTCATAATGTTTCCCTTATTTTGTTTGCTGGTGACACTATTGGTTTATCCAACACAAACATTTAGAGAATGCACATCAAAATATCAATTCCTCACAATTTCTGGTTTGCTAAAATTGAATAGATTGTCACTTAATATAGGTAAAACAACATAAATTGTGGTTTGGCAATAGATTTTGTGATCACACAAAAGTGTCAGTAATACTTGATGGAGTGCGTATTAATGCATCTGATTATGCTAAATTTGTATGATCTTATATCCATTCAAAACTAAACTGGACAAAACGTGTCTATCATCAGCAATAGGTTGCATATGCAAGTAGTACCATAAATAAGTTGAAACTCTTCTTATGTAAACTCACTTTACTGACAATTTATCATGCACTTGCTTTGCCTCATTTAAACTACAACATCCTCATGTAGGGTAATGCCCACATATCAACACTTGATAGCTAATACAAGATCCAGAAATTGACTGTTAGAAATATATGTAATGCTTCATATATCTCACATTCTGCACCCCTTTTCAAAAGCTTAATCTTGTTTACCCTAAATGAGCTCTAGTTTTGCCTTATTATGAGCATTGTATTAATGTTTCCTTTCCCAGTTCTGTTAAACCCCAATGTGTGAGCTTTTACTATGTGTTTCCTTGATGTTTTCTTTTCTCTATATAAACCTTAATTTTCTGGATTTACTTCGCTCCTCGCTTACCTGTCTCCTCACAACCTTAGCACCTCGTTCTACCGTTTTTCTACCTCATTCTAGGGACCAGACTCAAAAATTTATCTTCTGGTCTTGCTGCCTCATTGCTATAACTATGTATTAACAAATGTACATCATTGTGATTTAATGGCAGAAATAAACGAAACGAAACATGTATAAGAAGGGTAGACTAATACAACTTAAATCTAGTTGACACTTGTTGAAGCTTTGATTGAAATGTTGACATAAACGAATGAATATTAGAAAAAGTGATGTGATCATTTTACTTTTAAAATTGGGGAATGTTCAGAAAATTAATAGTTATTCGATACAGGTTGCATGTATGTTTCAATTCAAATTGTTGGTTATTAATGTCTCTATCAGTCATTATTTACATGCAATAAGAAAGAATTATTTGATCCTTCCTCCACTCCCCCTCCCTCCATCCTTCCCTTCTCCATTTTACTTGTTATTGGTAATCTGACAACACGAAACAAGTGTTCCATAGGCGTTGACCCACATAATTAAAAATGCACAACCTATTGTCAGATATTAGTACTTGATTTGTGTCTGCAAGTGAGACATATATCTCTCTCTTGTTGCTGGAACTACAGTTTCACTGATTATCTGGTTTGTATGGTCTTTCCAATTATAATACCAAGCTATACATGACAACAGTGAAGAAAATGCAATGACCTGCTGATGGAAATGTTTAGCTTGTGGAGTAAACAAATTATGATGATCGATTTGAAAGCTCATGAATTTACAATGTTGTCATCTCTCTACAGCACCACATCAAGAATGCCAGGAAAACATCTATACTAGAAGAATATGAACTGAAGGAGGTATGTTGAAAGACTGTTTTACCTGCTTAATGCTGCTTGGGCACAAACAAGTGAAAAAATACTGGATGTTTGGTACTAAGCCAAACTGTTATTTTTCAGTCACTTAAGGAGATGCAATAGTGTGTGTGATAATGTAGAACTCCCTTGGTTTTACATGTACATTTGTAATTTACTGAGGGATGTCTAAATTCAATAGTACCAGAATCACTATTTTCAGTATTGTTAAAACCAAAAATATGATCCCTCCCATTCAGACATTTTGCTCATCCCATGGCATTTAACCCTGATTGAGATGCACTCCAACTGCCACCCACATCCTACCCTCACTACACCCTACCCTCACCTTACCCTCACCCCCCCCCCCACTACATTGTGAACAAATCAGTGGATTCAGAGTCAGAACATTTCCTGTTCAAGCTACCAATCAGATGCTATATAACTCGTAATATACAACACTATTTATTGTTTTCTTTTGTTTATGTTTCCAGGAAATAGGCCTAGGTTCATACTCTGTCTGCAAGAAATGCATTCTGAAAGCAACAAGACAAGAATACGCTGTGAAGATTATAAAGAAGAGTGGTAGAGACGTCAAGGAGGAAATAGAAATATTATTAAGATATGGAAACCATCCACACATCATTTCACTTAGAGACGTAAGTATCCTTACTTATATAAATCCAGCTGTGTGATTAGAACAGGTGAAGGTTATTTATTGTAATTTTATAAAAGTTAATCAGTTGGCAGACAACCTTGTTCATGTTCAGAATATTTTCAGTGCATTTTGCAGTTGAATAAGTTATGGTGGAGTGGACATTGTCATTAATACTCTTTGTAATAGCCCTTGCTAACCCAGAATGGTGCCTCATGTACTTGGTGGGATGGTCCACATTGATGTGTTTATGAGAGGAGGAGAGGTGCATCAAGGGACATGTGAGTGCTATGGGGTTACAGGTAACAGATCTTGAGCTAAATCTCTACTGTTATAAATAGTGCCAGTTGTATGCATAAAATATTCATCAAACTTCATGAATCATTCACTTTCATGAATTGTCACAACAAGAATAAGTATATTGAGGCCTAGACTTTATCATTGACTATGTGTATTGCATCTTGGTTTTTTTTATAAATAAATAAATAAATATATATATTTACAAATATTCATTGCACACTAGTTATGAATACTTTATGTCTGTGCATATGGGTAATTTCTGGTATAGATAATAGTGTTATGTATCCTTACAAGTAATATTCTCTGGCACTAAATATATCTGTTTTGTCCTCAGGTATTTGATGATGGTCAGAGAGTACATATGGTGATGGAATTGATGAAGGGAGGAGAATTACTGGACAGAGTCATCAAACAGAAATGTCTATCAGAAAGAGAAGCCTGTGAAATTATGCTGGTAATAACTGATACAGTAGCCTATCTCCACAAGCAAGGGGTGAGTTAGTTATTGACCTGGTTACATATCTTTAACAAACATTCTATGTGTCCCAACATAGTAAGCAAACAAAATCACTGCTCTGAACCATGTCAACAGCATGGGTTTGTCACTCTTCCTGTTATGTTTGACATTTGTGATGTTACATTGTGGATAAACATACTTCAAGGCAAGATTGCACCTTACATTCTCACTTTCCAAGCCTTTCACCTACAAAATCCACAATCATGTCACCATGAATGCACAGTGCATCTTAATGAAGAATGTTTAAGACATATCAAAGAAACTTAAAGTGAACAAAATCTTCATTCAGGAGTGGAAAAAGTCAAATCTCAAACTGGGATCACACGCACACCTAATACTTGCAGAGGCAACAGTTTCATTGGTTGAGGAAAGCAAGGCATAAGCTGTCCTCCTATTGATTGTTTATTCAATATATTCCAATGTATTTGTATGATCCAGACAACATTCAAGGCATGGTTCTACAGTATTTTGTTGTTGGGCAGAGATGAGAGGTGGTTGTTTACTATTCTCGCTCACTAAATATTGACCTATTCTTGGTCACCTATTTTGTTCATATTTGCTCCATTTGTCTTATTGTCTGCAGGAGTTACTCTTCCCAGACCTTTTGATTGTTCCCTTCAAACATATACTTTCTTTAAACAAGATTCTATTATACTTTTGTATCATTTTAACACTTTGTCACTCCCAACTTCTCAGGTTGTCCACCGTGACTTAAAACCAAGTAATATCCTCTATGCCAACGAGACGTACGACCCTAAATGCCTAAAGCTCGGTGATTTCGGCTTTGCAACACAAATGAGGGCAGAAAATGGGTTGCTCATGACACCCTGTTACACAGCAAACTTTGTTGCACCAGAGGTAAGCTGCTAAAAGTACACTTTATTGTTCAAAAATAAAAAAAAGTATGCTGTATTGTTACAAAATGATGTAACTATATTTCACCTTGTGTAATGTATATGCAGTACATAGTGTTTTGTAGGTACATTAAGACAAATTACTCTGACCAGTGAATGTTGTAAAAAACAGAACATTTATTCTTATAGGTAAGGTAGGTGTCCCTCTGTCTGGTCTGAGATTGTTATAGGCCTATATTAATATTGATATTCATATTAGGTAACTGTATCTCTCTGAGGCACAACCACCTGTTGTGTCTCTAGTAATATGTTTTGTGCTGATATATTAGCTTGTCAGGAGACTTTGAAAACAAATAATCAGCTGTTTCAAGACTCAACGAATTGTTTGCATTCTGTAGATATGTTTGATACCTATACTGCCAGGACTATTTTGTTCCAACTTGTATGTCCTCACATGTATGTTTCATGTTTGAATTTGCACTTAGACGAACCGCTAAGCAACAGAGGTGGACACTGTATAAATAGCACATGAAAGAAATGGCTAGAAACAATATTTGGGCAAAGTATTTTATCTGTTTGGGGGTGTGGGGGGAGGGGACATTCATATGCTACTCTTCATGTTATTATTAAAGTATATTTGTGAATTTGTTAGGTGCTGAAACGTCAAGGGTATGATGCAGCATGTGATGTATGGAGTCTTGGAGTTATTCTGTACACTTTATTAGCAGGGTAAGTATTAGTCATTATAGTAAAGAATAGAGGTGTCCTTAAAGTAGATTATCCAGAGATAATTAGTTCTTTGACAGCCAACATGCAGTTTATTGTACAATCAATAGAAAACACATCCTTGAGGCATGTTGTCTGCAGTGATGTTAGTTTTACACTTTAAATATCAGTTGAAGGTCCTGTTACGCCTCAAGTTTACATCCTATGCTGTATTAAATGTAACATATTTTAACAAGTGTTTGCTCACAAGCCAATTAAGTAACTAAATGTGACATGCAGCCTTTTTACATTTATGGTCCTTCAGTGTTATTTGCCTCTGAATATGATTTGAAGAAAGCTCTATGAAGCCTCCCTACTAAATAATGAATATATATACCAATAAACAAATGTATTAGAAAAAAAATTGCAAGTACTACAGCCAGAAGAAAACATTGCACATATTTTGAGTAGTACTAGCTCTGTAGTTTTATGATATAATAGACGTGTGAACATACTTGATATATTTACATATTGCCTTAAATATACAGGTACACTCCATTTGTGAATAGACCAGAGGATTCAGGTCAGATGATCCTGGACAGAATACAGGAAGGAAAGTACCACTCTATGCAAGGAGGGAACTGGGACAATGTTTCTAATTTAGCTAAGGTATGTTTACCAACAGCAGCAGTGTAGGACAGAATCAATGGCTAATTGCTTAATTGGCCATAAAGATTTGTTGCCAATTTATGCCCCTCCCCCCCCCCCCCCCCCCCCAAATCACACACTCATGCACATACACACCCAGAAACTTCACATAAAATTCTGAGAATGAAAACAGAAATGAGGCTGTAGTGGTATTACAGGAAGAGGGGTGGGAGCCAAGTGGAAGAAGATCCTTCTAAACCCAACCTTAGAAATGAAGACAACTGTATCAAATGCCCCACCTCCACCCCCCTCAACTACCCTTGAGTAAGTCAGAAGTAAGACTGAGATGTTTTACTGTGATTTGCTCTCACCAGGATTTAATTAAGAAGATGCTACATGTGGACCCTTACCAAAGACCAGACTCTGCTCTTGTTCTAAATCATCAATGGTTCCAGACCAGGGAGAAGTTGTCACAGAACAGACTCACAGCTCAGGACTATCAGCAAGTCAAGGTTAGTTCCTTTTCAAGAAAATTGCAATTGCAAACTTGTCATTTGTAGTGTCGTGTTCACATTACATTATACTTGTTCTGCTGATATTGTAATTAGTGCAAAGATATTTTATTTTAGGTAAAGTTCATTATAAGAAATTTCCTTGCGTACCTTTGTTATAGAGCAATTTCTACAAAGGTACAACCTTTGAATATCCATCACAGGCCACTAGATTCCACAGAATCAACTGTTTTCCAGTAGCGTGTCGGTACTCTGAGAGCAAACACACGGCAGCAAAAAAACGCTCCTGTGGAAAAATTATGCTACAGGATTTTACGTAGACTATTACAGAAACAATTTTAGTCTTATTCTTTTCTGTTTTATTTAGCATATACAACAACTGAATTGCCACTCACAAATTCTCTTTAACATTCTAAAAAATTGCATCTGGTCAATTGGGGCACGGGAAAATATGGAGAGGGCAAGGAAAATATGGGATACACATGTAGAGTGCAAAAACAGAGAGGTAACAAGATTGGTCGTGGGGCTCTGTCTGGCTCTCGATACCCCTGGTGCCAGATGGAAAATTCATGAATTTAAAAGGGTAGAACTTGCATACAATAAAACTTTGGAAAGGTTATTGTGCAGGGGTACAAGTGTCAAAAAGGTTAATAGGAGAATGGCAGGTAACAAAGGTTCCCATAATTTGCTTCAAAGAAAATGGGTTCCCATTATTCATGGGCGCAGAACTGGAATTTGTTTTGCCACAAAATATGAAATCCTGTGGCCTGCATCAATCATTGCATTAGGTTTGTCTTGTGATGGGATTCATAACATGTGTGAATTACTATCCAGTGCTGTTTATTCCATTTGACAATTGCAGAGGTAGTGCGCAATTACTTTGCTAAAAAAC
Source organism: Apostichopus parvimensis (assembly GCA_000934455.1). Lineage (NCBI taxonomy): Eukaryota > Metazoa > Echinodermata > Holothuroidea > Aspidochirotida > Stichopodidae > Apostichopus > Apostichopus parvimensis. Next base: position 11,022 of record KN896211.1, read on the forward strand.
AACAGAAACGTAGAATGTAGATTTAAGACTGCCTGTCTCTTGCATCAACTATTATTCGTGGACAAGACTGCTTGTTAACGGAGAAAACAATTTTCCATTTCAGCTAGCAATTGGTCATTTGACAAATCCAAACATACTTACAAAACTTGCCCCTTTCAGACAAGGTAAAGAAAACTGTCCCAAGTGCAATCAGTTGGAAGGTATTTATGACTTCCTAGGTAATGCTTTGTGAACATTGGAATTAGACTAGTGCTTCACTGAATTACAATTATGTTGTGCAAAACACTTTAGAGTCTAAGACAACCACGATTTCTACGTAAAGTTCAATAGGTTGGTTTCAGTTTCTACATTCCTTGTGTTTTAGTTGACAGTAATTATTAAAGGTTTAAATGTAACGTGGCAAGTATTTACGATAGCATCTTTCTTTGATCTTTCCAGGGTGCTGTTAAAGCGACCTACTCTGCCTTAAACCAAGCACCAAACCTTAACCCCCTGGAACCAGTCACAGCCTCCGATCTGGCCCAACGTCGAAAGCAGAAGAAATCGAGCTCTACGACATTGTAAGCCTGCGTCATCATTCTCAGGTCCAGAAGCTACACAAGTACTAGTATTTGACAAACATTTTCTTTTCTCTCCATTTTTTTTTCTTCTTTCTTTCTGTTTTGTGACATCATTGTTCATTTTGTGATCTTCTGCTATGTCTGCTTTTTCATAAGCCAACTGTTGGTTCCTTTCATTTCTTTCATTTCTTTAGCTTCACTGTCTTCTGTTGTTATTATGTTTGACCTAGGGGAGTAGTTGGTGATGTATATTGTCAGTAGGCAACACTGTAAATAGGGATGCTTGGATGCAAAATACAGCATCCTGTCTGGCTATGCTATCTCTGTACCTTTAGGAGGAATGAGATGCCATATGCCCCCCCCCCCTCCCCCATCCTCATTAATTGCCCATGCAAATGAAGAGTGAGGTAGTTTTTTTTGAGGTGCCTTGTAAAATTACAGCTGTCAAATATCAGTGTAGAAAAAGGAAGGATAACTTTCAAAACATTGGTTGACCACGGGCAAGCAAGTTTCTGGAAGAGATTACAACTCTTAATAATCCTTGTAAAGCAATACTTCAGTCTTGCCAAAGGCCTAATAGCAAAAAAATGGAAACAAATTATTCTTTAAACTAGTAACCTAGTATGAGATGCAATGTGAATCAACTTCAAAAGTTAAGTGTTTACTCCTCTCTACACTCTTTATTGGGGTGGGGGGTGGAAAGGATCCATGAAGGGAGGTACTTTTTTCCTCCCTGTAAGGGCAGAATTAAGACCCTGTAAGGGCAGAATTGAAAGTCATTGTTCAGAATGGACTTTTCAATGGAAGTCCAGGTCTCCAGCAACTTCATCGCAAACGTTGCTTTTTGTTCTTTTGTGAGACATCGCCATTTGTTTAATTGTTAGACATGATTTCTCTTGTCAAGGCACTTTGAGGATCTGCCTATAGCTGTGATGCCAATTGGTAGCCAAACACAGTTTGTAAATGAGGAATTGAATCTTAAGCTGAGGTTTGTTTCTGTGTATATCAGTCAGTATTGGTGTCTGCTGGCAGTTATTCTCTTTACTAATCATGTGGAACCAATTTTAGTTAACAATCTTTTTTCATGATGAACCCACCTGTTTTGGGAAGTGGAATGTTCAAATTAGAGGTTACAAAGTCTTTGCCTGAAAGAGAAACACATTTATTTTGTTCACTATTTAGAATAAATGACAATGAAGGTAGTTAAATACCTTCTGCTGTTGGCTGCCATGCCTTCTTAGTTTGGCAACATTTGTAAAATCCATTTATCAGTGTGGTCTGCTTGCTCCTCCATTAATATATTCACACAGTGAGTAGAGCTTCAGAGTAGAGGAATGGATTCAAATAATTGCATTTTTCAGTATTTTGCTGGAGTTGAGGACAAAAGATACAAGCAGCATATCATATTTCAAACATTAATCTGACAGAAATCTGACCATTTTCAGCAAAACAAGTTGAACAGGTGTAAAGAGCTCAGTTTGGTTGTAATAAATTATTCTGCTGTTGAAGGTATGTGAAAGTACAAGATGTCAGTGTTTCTAAGTAAATGTCACAGACAAGTTTGTTATCATTATGTCTTTCATGCATCTAATTTGTAACCGCTGGCTTTTATGATAATTCCTTGTTCTGTAGCTGTTTTGTGCATCAGTTAGCATCTGTATTTTTTTTTGTCCATCAATACTGTTTGTTTATTTTTTTCAAGAGGCTTCCAATTAACATTTTTTGTCAATTTCAATAATCACTTAAAAAGAGTATCATGTTAATTCTTTCAAAAAGTTACAAAAATACTTATTTTTCATATCAAGTAAAAGACAATGGAAATGTACATATATATACACATCAAATTTGTACACTTGTTATTAAACTTTTTCATTTTTCTTTATAAATGTTCCTTTGTTGGTCAGCTCCAGGAATACAACAGCAGTATATTCTGTTCTAGTACCAAGTGATACAAAATAAGTCTATCAATTGTGATATCCCTTTGTAAGTGAATGTGGTGAGATTATGATCATTCATTAGTTGCATATCAGAAAGAAATGTCCACTGTTTGAACACCTCATTGAGGAGGAATGGACTGTTTGACAGGAATTACAGAAAATGTATAAGTTGATTTGAAACATTGAATGCTGCTTTTGGTTGTGCAGAAAGTCAGTTTGTATATAATGCACCATTTTTGTTGCTTTAACTTTATTTTATAATGATAGGGAGTATATCATAAAAGGTTTCCATGCCATTGTTTGATAATTGTAAAGATTATATTAAGTTGATTTGTTTGTTTGGTTTTTCCTTGTTGTGGGAGGGGGGATGCGGAGAGGGTGCATTTTTACTGTGATGAGGAGGAAATATAAGCAAGAAATGTGCTAATCAAAACAGTTTTCTGTTTCATTGTATTTAGTATCTTAGTAATTTTCTCTTTTCTTTAGGTTTTTTGTTTTTTTTTACCAAGAAGCATGAAATGCTCTGGATCAATGAAAGATTCCATAGTTTATATGATTAAACAGAACAAATATGAGTAGGAGACAGCAAATGTTTAATTGTTGGTATAAAGGCTATTTGCATGTCTGTTGAAGCACAGCTTTAAAATTGGGAGGAGAGAAATTGGGGGGGGGGGTGTAGGGGATTTTACGAAGACTAATAGCCAGTGCTTATTCCGTTCAGTCAATGGTCTAGACTGGATGACTTGGATCAAATGTAATGTAGTATTGGAACTGTTATGGATGTAAATTGATTAAACAACTGAGGAACACAATCAGCAATTTTGAGTGAAAGATTAAAGCAATCATAGTTGTGTTCAAACAGTTTACAGAGAAAGCAGTGGTGTATATTGAAGCCAATGTCAAAGGCAAGGTCTTTTGGATATTTGCCACTGAAGCCTACGATATAACACTAATTGCGTGTGTTGATAATGCAAGATGCTTGTATCAAATAGTTGTAACTCAACTCCCATAACAATTGAAAAGGAAAACATTCAAGTTTGAAGAAAGCTGCATTAATGCCCTCACTGCCGAAATAACCAATTATTATTTGTAAGTCATAAAATTATATTTTTCTTTTGTTCCCTGGTAATAACAGTTGTTAGATCTGTGGATGATGACATTAGTTGCCTTTTCCTTGTTATGGCAACCTTTGATCTCATTAATGTCCATAGACATTTGATATGAATGAATTGAATGTGTCTTTATAGTTCACTGATACAGCCTAATGAGCCATAAATCCACATGCTAGTACAGTAACATGGGTTGGTACCTGGAGTCAAGGATTCTATGTAGAAGGGTGATATGTTGAGGAGGATGTTTGGGTCTGGTGATTAAAAAAAGTGAACAAAAAGTTTTATATTTACTCTGGTAGGTCATTGATATGTAAAACTCCTATTTATGTTCTGCATCACTGTAATTGATAGACAAATTGACCAAGTCTGTCTGATGCTTTGTTTTGAAGATAACGAAGGACAACCCAAGGGCTTTTACTACTCAATGAGATGATGCAGGTCTCTCTCAGAGTGATAGTTAATATTGTTGAAACAGTCGGGAAACATGCCAAATGTTGTAAGCTTTGCATGAGACCATTTTGTGTTGCAAATCTGTAGAACTATTTTATGGAAAATATGATCCAGTGCAACATGAAAGTGGACTTCTTCTTCTCTGTTGAAGAATTTACGATATGCTTGAACATGTTTTGTGCCTATGAAATTGTGCCGGTTGTCCAACATCATTGGTGTAATGGAAGCTGTCTCATTCCTGGTTATTCTTCTGGCCAATGCAAAGGGTACTTTCAGTCTTGCTGAGGAATAGAAACAGCTTGGACAGGACACACAAAGACGTCAATTGATTGTTGCAAGATCATAGACTGGACCAAAGGTGTCAGTGTGTTTGTCAAGTGTTCTACTGCCATTAGCTCATACCAGACTGTTTGGTTTGTATTGTCATGGACAATGGCCTTGAGACTTACTAATTCGTTCTATTTTAAAAACAATTTTTGATCATTTGATATGATATTTCTCATAGTGAAATGCAGAACTGTGCCCAGAGAAGTTACTTATTTTAACAGTCAAAGTGGATGCAGGGACAAAGTTTTCGCTTTTTTTTCTCACTGAGGGGGCCAAGGAGGGGGCCAAGGAGGGGAGGAATATTATGGCAACTTACCATTGGTGCTGTCACTTATTCCAAGCCCTGGGCCAAATTTAGAACTTGGTTATTGTTTTGTTGTAATGTTTGCCTGAACAGGAAGAAGTTGAAATTATCATGGCTTTTTGTTAGATGAGGCTGGCTGTTCTAATCAGACTGGTTTAATCAAAGTTGGCATAAATAACATATCATATCAGATCAAGCCGGAGGTGTTTTTATGTGTTTCAAACTGAAGAGAAATGAATGTATTGATAAACATCTAGCAGAATATGGAGCTAACAGACCAAACTAATTTGTGTTAAGTTGCAAGACTCATGTTTGGTTGCAGGTACTGTGTCTACATAAAAGTGGAATGTGTATCATAATAAGTCCTTCATTTTCAAATGTCATAAGTATCAGGTCCAACCTTTTTACTAAGTTATTTGGAGATGACACCTGTAATGTCTCTCTCAGTGTGTTCAGTCATTCCCTGGTAGTTTATTATATAATATTTCAGTATCTTCTATCCAAACTTATCCTCTTGTAGCTCTTTTGTACTGTAACTATGGATGATGATATTACATGTTGCCTTCCATGTATCGAATTTAATGTACTTTTCACATTAAGACGTTCAGTGATGGGGTCTACAAAGTCTGCTCATATAGACTAATGATTTGTAGAAGGGTCTTCTTTTTTCTCGAAATAATGTACAAATGAGAAAAAAATATATATGAGATTGAAAACAAAACTAGTTTTGGGCTTGTTTTTGTTGTGATCCACCATTGTCACTTTATCTGCCTACCTACCTGTCTATCTGTCTGTCTGTCTGTCTATCTATCATTTCTGTTCACAATTGTTTATACAATTGTTTAAGTGCTTTGGAGCACTCATTCGATCAATGGATTTTAATGAAACTTGGACACAATGTTTGTTGGATGTTGGGCTCAATCACTGGGAATTGAAGGTCAAAGGTTATTTAAGGGTTGCTACAGGCCATTATGTGAAAATTTCCAAAATGTATCTCCTCTTTCCCAGAAGACAACATGTTCTTGAAAGTTGGTCATGTTTCTTGGGTAGTGCTTCTTTTGGGTATAAGGATTTTTGATCCAAGGTCATTAGAGGTCAAAACCTGGAAAACTTTAGAAACAGTCTGTCAAGTGATCTTGAATGCTCATTCTTCGATTGACTTTGATGAAACTTTGACACAATGATCGTTGGATGTTAGGCTACTTTCGGACAACAGGAAGTTACGGTCAAAATTCGAACAGTTTGAGCTACTGCACCATTTGGTGCTCTAGTTTGTTTTATTTTGTTGAGCAAGTATAGTTGACTGGTATACTCAATGGTCTTCACACAGAAAGATAGGATATGTAGCCTACAGTCAGCAACCAAGCTGAAAGGTTTGCCCCTAAACGTCCATCAACTGGATAGATATTACAGCCACCTCTTGCACTATGACTTACCTTCACACTATGACCTACACATCAACTAGGATATGTTATGGAACTAGAGTGTCATTTCATATTCATGTAGTGAGATTGAAGCAAAGGTAATTCCCCGGTCCTAATACTATTCTAGTTTGTTTAGTTATTACCTGATTTAAATAGATCAATTAAAAATAATGTGACCCCATATGTGATATCAAGGGCGTAGGAACCGTGGGTG
>KN896213.1:4445-24401 GCA_000934455.1 Apostichopus parvimensis
TTCTCCCTATTTTTTGGCCCTGAAAAATGTTATTCTCCCTATTTTGGGGTCAAACAGGTTGACAGGTCTGCAATTGGTGGTGGGAAAGGGCAGAGGGGATGAACTTTTTATAATATTTAAGTCCTCGAACAATGGTAATATCCTCATTGAGGGACCTACCTTTGTCACATATGGCCTACACATTGTTTGTCATTTTATAAGCCTTTAATGCTGAGCTGTGCCTATTTGTTTTCAGGCGGAAACTGGATAGTCTGTAAGTCATGCAAAAAGGAGTAAAAACGATGAGGTTACAGTACTTGGTCCAACATATGGCTAACTTTCATACTGAGGCAAATGGACCAATGGGAGAGTCACATGGTATCTTGCATCATAATTAGTCATGGGTTAGGCTTTTATAGTAATGGTATAGGATCCGCTTCTTCTTTGTATTTTATAGAATTCTCTTTTTCTAATAAAATATGGTAGCACATGTTGAGGAAGGCAGTCTGCATGATGAGGAGATATAGAATAGTAGAGGCAGGCTCCTTTGAAACTTTACATGTAAGGTGATAATCAAAATATCTACAAGCCTTTTACTTTTTGTTTTGTTAATTTCCCTCACTTATTGTCTGTGTGTGCAGGTAGACTATACTAGGATGACACTGAAACCTGTGACATGAAGCTGTGCAAGGTTATAGTCACGTGACTGCAAATAAAGCCGTTTGCACATACGCCTTTGAAGTTTGCCGTGTGTCCGGACCATTGATTTTTATTTAAAAGCATTGAAGACTCGCCCCAAACCGTGTGCGGCCATCTGAAAAAGTTAACTTTCCGGCCATCCGAAAAAGTTAACTTTCCGTTGCTTGCAAGTGACGTTTTGTTCGTGTCACTACAAAATGCAGACAGCTAGTACAGTAATCAAACATGATACCTTGTTATCATTAGCAGTACCCGAGATGTCCATCACTGTATTGTTTGTATACTGTGCTGTGGGTATTGACCCCAGCTGTATGTACTGATTGTACACTAGTGTCTAATTACCAATTGTAGCAAGCTGTGTGTGTGTATTTTCTGGGATCGATGGTGGTGTCTAACACTTCTGTTACACCTCATTCGAAACTAGGTCAGATTAAGACGTTTTTTTTGCGCGAGTCTTCACACCCTTCACCTAGGCATATAGGCCTATGCACTAAGATGCATACATGCTAAGTATGATGTTTTAGAAAGGTGTACAAACTAGAGCAAAAGTGACTGCCACTTTTTGCCAGACAAACCACTAGTACCTGGCCAGCTGTGAAGGATAGCAGTTTGACTGAGGGCTACGGCTAAACCAGCTGACTTTAAACCAACTTAATGTAGCTGCTTGGCTTAATCATTAATATTAGTTATAATGTCAAAATAAAACAAAGCTGTTACTTAGCAAACTGCTTGTCTACTTAAGAGCCTGTGGCTGAATTCAGCCTCTGTAGAAGATCCTGCTAGGATCGAAACGTCAGTCCCTCTTACCTTTTCAGTTATAATGTCGTTGGGTCTATGCATTTATGTAACGTTGGACTGGTCAGAGCACTACAACTTAGATGTTTAGAACTATAGTACTTAGTAGTATTACTATTACTAACATGTCATTAGGCTAAGTTATGCTTCATGTAAAGTCCTAGCATAGGCCTAGCCTTCACTTTCATAGAGCCTATAATCCTACGTTCATGACAAAACTTTGACATCTTTGAACCAACCTTGATAAGACAGAGCATTGGGACGATACACCACTAGGCCTACTCATGCTATGCAGCTACAGTCTAAAACAGTGCAGCATGTTAATCACGATAGCGGGCACGAACCACCTACGCATACGCAACGCTCTGTTATGGGATTTCCCCATAGACATTTCTGTGGGTTTCCCCATCTATCACTTCCGGTAGAGCGCGAAAGGTGAGGGATATCGTCTGCTATCAAAATTTGTTACCTGGTTCATATACTCGCCGGTTAGCAGAGAAGAATCAACATTTTCATCGCAATGCAATAGGCCTTACAATACAAGTTACAGGTGCGGTAGGCATAACCTTTGAATGTTACTGCCGGATGTCTCTCAGCACCCTGGTTAGACCGGACCTGGCACTAACACTTAGTAATTGAGGTTTTCATCAATGAAGTGCCAATGAAATTTGAAGACATAGGCCTAGGCTAGGCCTAACCGTGACGTTAGGCCTACCATTTTCAGATGATGGTATTTTTGCACTAGTATTCGGAAGAAGGATTCCATGAAAGCTAAATTTATCTATGCAACAAGTTAGCTCTAGCATTGGTTTGTTACAAACATTGCCTCTTGCCTTTGTTTTGTTTTGCCGCAAACTTAGAAAATAAAATCACAAAAAACAACTTACTTTCTCATTAGGCCCAGCCTAGTTGAAACGCAATTTTCACATGTCTAATTATTTTCACTTTGCTGTAGGACTGGACAATCGAAGTTAATATAATCTGTAAGTTAAATATGAATTTATTTGAAATGCTTAATCTTCTGTTTTCAGTCCAATGATGAAGTCTTCACTTTACTTTGCCAAAACTCCACATCTCCAAGATCTCTGCACAGTGGTAGTAAAATTGGCAATTAGCAACAACCAAGAAACTCCTGCAACATTAAAAGTGCAACCTCAGGTCATCAAATGCAGGTTTGTGAGAGATAATTGGCTTAGAGTTATTCAAAACTTGTTTATATTAAGAGGTGAAACTTTTCACCAGTGTATGAACTTATAATATGAGCACAGTGAGTGATGTCTAGCTTTAAAAGTAGCATGGACACTTCTAATTCCGGACACCTAAGCCTTAAAACACCCCAAAACTATATCTTCTGGTATAAATCACCTGAAAATATACTTGATATGGTGGGAGTCTGGGAGAAGTGTGTTATATTACGATACACGGCCAAACTTTCTTTCCTGCAAACTGTTTTCACGTTGTATTCCAAGAAGATTCTTGTGATTGTGGAACTGGTATTTCTTTGCTAGAGTATTGCTAATTTTGGCGCTGATGATAAAATTGGTGGCGCAGTTGCTCTTTCAGTAATTATAACAGACTTCATATATCTCCGTCATTTTATTGACAAATATGTAAGTATTTACTTGCACACGGGTCATTTTGGAGAGAAAATAACTGTAGCTTTGTACTTTTTGGTGAAATTTGGCTCTTCCTGTAGGTTGTCATGGTGAAATCGTGTATTTCTTAGGGGTGTCCGAAATTGGCAGTGTTCCGAATTAGCAATACTGACTATATACATGCATGTGTTTCTTCTGGAACAAAGTAGCATTCGGACACCTAAGCCTTAAAACACCCCAAAACTATATCTTCTGGTATAAATCACCTGAAAATATACTTGATATGGTGGGGGAAGTGTGTTTTATTACGATACACGGCCAAACTTTCTTTCCTGCAAACTGTTTTCACGTTGTATTCCAAGAAGATTCTTCGTGATTGTGGAACTGGTATTTCTTTGCTAGAGTATTGCTAAGTTCGGACACTCGGTCCCACAGTGTGGCGCTGATGATAAAATTGGTGGCGCAGTTGCTCTTTCAGTAATTATAACAGACTTCATATATCTCCGTCATTTTATTGACAAATATGTAAGTACTTACTTGCACACGGGTCATTTTGGAGAGAAAATAACTGTAGCTTTGTACTTTTTGGTGAAATTTGGCTCTTCCTGTAGGTTGTCATGGTGAAATCGTGTATTTCTTAGGGGTGTCCGAACTTCGCAGAGTTCCGAACTTCGCAATACTGACTATACATATAAACCTGAGAATCACATAGTACAAACATTTGATTATGCCACTATTCCAAGAAGATAAAAACAAACAGTTAGCTATTGCTATTGAAGAACATTTGCATTTTATTTACTGGTACAGATAGTAGCAGCTCATTATTTAACTCTTTAAACATTTTAAACATGATAAATCCAAAATCAAGCATTGAATAAGTGTAGTACTTTCAAGTGCTTATTCTTAATATGCTAGTTAAACTAGGGATGTTTTCATGCCCATTCTAGTGTGTAAATTTCCAAAAATAAATGAGTTGTCCTCAGAGCAGCTGTAGAGTCAAATGAAAGAAAGGTATACTGTACTGAGGTAAAGGTATTAGTAAACTGCAATGGTGTGCAATTTTTCAGCTTCAGAGGACCACATTACCTGTTGGGAAAATCTAATGGTAAGCACAGGTTATCGGTTGGGAAATTATTTAAAATTAGCTTAGTAAAGTAGAGTAAGGAATTTTATTTTCTTGTTGATTGTAAACAGTAAACAGTCTTTATAACGACTAGTGAAATTAAGTGTGGTTTCTTGTTTTAATGTTTCTTATCAGGGAACTAATCTTCTTGGATGGAAGAATAATTGCAACACCATCACTCCAGGAGAGGACCCATATTTATGTGGTCTTGCAACAAAGCTATTGGAAGACAGGCCAGTTTCAGGGCCTTTGTAAAAAGCTTGGTCTGGAGGTATCTCAAGTTGTAAATTTTTAACTATTCTGATGAGAAGGATAAAACAAATTGCAGTATTAGTGTCTGTGCTAGGAGATACATATATCCTTAATTGATATCCTGATATTTGTTTGAATACCTTCCGAGGATGACATTTGACAAAAATTTTTTGTGGGTATATTGTAGACCTTTAAAATGTTTTCAGTGCAGATTGTTCATTTCTAAAGCTTTTAATTTTGGAGAAATTACCTTTTAAGGGTCATCAATGAAAGTGGCTGAAGTATATAGTCTAATGTGTTTGATCTCAAGCTATATGCCACAAGGAGTTACCATTTAGACAGGTGGCATTGTCACTGTTTTGCCTGCTTCCTCTGGATTATAATATAAACTGAGAATTAATTATCAAATCAAGCAAAATGTCTTGCTAACATTATTTTTTTTTTGGCCATACATATGCAAAGAATGAGAACAGCTATGAAAACATCAGAACTATTTTAGTTGTTATGTGGAATTATACATAATTTACATAAATTGAGCAGTTAGTGTGATGCAATTCCATTGGTGCTCATTGAAGGTGATGAATTAGAACACAAGTAAGTTTATGTTAATATGGAAAAAAAGAATCAAAATGTGATATTGTGTGTAATATCTTCCATAATTATCAATGAAGAAATATTCTCTGAGAATTGAGAAAAATGAAGCAAAGTAAGTAAGTATTTGACCAGAAATGTTATATCATCATCTTTCTTTCTCCAGATTTGTTATATCACCACCTTTTTTACTGACCCCAGAGAGGGTCTGTGAAAAATTCTGTTGACATTTTACAGACTCATACACTGTCAAAAATGGTCAGAACAAGTCTGGGAGTGCCATTTTCGGGCAGGGAAAAACAAACTTTTCCTGACCACAGCCTCAGACACTGGTAATACTTTGTTTGTCTGGGGTTTGTTAACATTTAACATTGTCCTTCAGGGTCTGTGCTTGGAACTGGACTCAATTGTACACATTTAAGACGAAGGGACTTATAACTGAGGATTAATGCTTAAACAAATGCGAGTCACGACTAAGCAAGTCCTCCTCTGCAGTTCTACTGATAGCTGGCTGCTTTTATTTTTCAGTTCCTGAAGCCTGTGCGAGTCATTTCAGCTGTTTTCCAGTCGTGTTTTTCATACACATTAACAGCCAAACTTGCTCCTCAATGGAACAAGGTTGGGGAATTTTACATCAATGGTAGAGATTTTCTTACCAACCCAGGGCCATTACCTGCTGTTAGTAAGTATTCAGTTGAATGCCATTGCATTCCTTGCCAAATTTTGACCAATAGTATCACTGTTGATTTAAGTGGGGTTAAATCAGTTTAAATCAACATTCCACTTTTAATAGGATGATGTCAATTTGTATTGTTCCAGTTGCATTAATATAAATCAGAACATGAACATGCTTGATGTTCTAATTTCATTTTGTCACTTTGCTAATACTTATGAGATGTTAAATGTTCTTAAGTTCAAGAATTTGAGCTAACAGCTATAGTAGGAGTTAGAGAATGCTTAGAAGCCCCGATTGAAATCAATTTTGATTTAATACAGCTATCATGGCATGTTCCAAAATGTTTCATTTTTTCAACAACACAGCGCTTTTTAAATGATAAATTTGTACACATGAACACGCATGAAAGGAAAAAAAAGACACAATAAGAAAGGAATATTACATATATTTCTTTTTCAAAATTCTTTCTGAAAATTACTTTTGTGTTGAAAATAGCTTCAGATAACAGCAAATGTTGCTGCAGACTTGGAGGGCTTCTCCTGGGTGCCCACAACCCAAAGTTGTAATTATGAGACATATCACCAGGTGCTGCATATTTATGAAGATGTAATTTCACTTTTGTTACCCCCTTACTTGGAGAAACCTCGCTTGTCCAGTCTCTACAGTAGGTCTAAAGAAAACTAGTCTGTCTGGAAATGTACATCCCTTGAAAAATGGAGAATGTTCTTGCTGTCAAATGTAAATGCAAATTAAACTATATCAAATCTTTGTGGTTTTACAAACATTGGTTCTAGATGGGGTATCCCATTTGAACATGTCCTTATTGAATTATGTGACAGGATGCTATTTTATGTTGTTTAAGGTGTGATCAAACTGACTTCATCACAGCTAAAGAAAAAAGATGAATATTGATGTGCTTGTTTGACTTCACAAATGCTTGTACAATGTAGTTGCTATATTGAATAAATTTCAAAACTATATATCTTCACAACAGAAAAATTAAGGTGTCAATTAGTGGTGTTGCTCCAATGTGATTATTTACTTGCTCTGCATGTCTTTAAATCTTATACACTTTGTTATGCCTTATATAGAGAAGCTCAAGACATTTGTTCTCTGCAAATTGTGTTGAGTAAGATATGATCAAGTGACCTCATCAAATTAAACAGTGTTTTCAATTGTGGGGGCATCCAAAGTGCATAAGAAAATGAAATACTGTCAAGTGCAAATGATGTGTGTTTCTTTGGGTGTGGTAATTTCTGTAAGCCAAGCAGACAGTTATTTTCTGTTTTTCAGTTCTTTGTGCTGGTTAAAGAGGTATTGTAGATTCCTAAAATGAATTAACAGTAACTTGTCTGAAGAGAGGGACTGAGATCATTATCAAATTTGCTCCATGAAATATACAGAATTTCGACCATAAAAAATGTAGATAACCAGAAGTGTGATTTGCTATAGATTTTGAAGATGAAGTAAGTGTTGGGTGCAGTTGCTTACTAAAATATGGTGAGTTGGTTAATAGTACAAAAAGATGCCAATGTCTATACTCTGAGATAATCAAGTAACAGCACTTGTAAGGGGCGGTATATAGTTTACAATGCATGAATCACCATAGCAGGATTCTATTTCCAGAATTCATGTTAACAGACTTTGTTTTTATTTCCTCAGATGTTGACTTAAATGTCACAGAAGCAGAGATCTGTCTGGCCCTGAAAGGTTTTGGAGTCTACTTACCCGAACCTTCCGTTAGTAGCTTGTTTTCAACACATTCTGATATACACAGTACCACAGTGATATTACTGCTAAACAATATGTATCTTCTGTGAATGAAGTTTAAATGTAATTAATATTCCAGTTTTATTGTGTTTAAGTTATTGTTGGAAGATTCAAAGTCTTCCATGGGGATTCACCAAAGATCTTTTGTTACATTATCCTTGTTATTTTTGATGGTTAAACAAGTTTATTCTGTGTGGTCAGCTTTGTGAACTAAACTGAAAAATGATGTCACATTTGCACAGAGGAACATAGCCTACTTAAAAAGTCATTTTAAGACCCTCATCAACTGTGGTTCACTTTTCATGGTTCTTTTATATATAGATCTCCATTAATTACAACTACAGTTGATGACTGGAATTGAGTTTAAACATTATGCTGTACTTCACACAACCACTGACCTCTGTCATTTTGCACAGGAAACTATGTTCTGTGCAGAACTCCCACTGACATAGCTTTTTATGTTTCAAAGAGTTTTGCAATTAAAATCCTCCAGGATATAGTCTTGATGATTTCAGAAGCAGTGTAAAGGGTTGAATTTCAGTGCAGTAGGCTTTAGAAAAAGATTATAATGATTTTTATTCAACTTAAATCAGAAAATAATTGTGCCAGTAGGAAAAGGCTTCCAAATTTTGCTCTTAGAGCATTAGTCATGTAGGCTATGTCCTAAAGTTTAACTGTAGAGGTTACAATGCTGAAATTATGATACGACTGACATAGAGAATAATGTCCGTGTTTTGAGTTGCAGTGCGTTAGTAAGGCACTGTGAATGATGGTTTCATAGGTGAGTGCAAACTTGAGGGAAACTTGAATTAGCACTGTAGCATGTTTTAATATTATTGTTAGGACCAAGGTCGGATCTACTGTATGTTGGTGTTATCATTATTTTTATCGTCTGCTTCATTGTGCATGTTCATTTGTAGTGTAACTTAAGTTAGGGTATTGAAGCTATCACACTGCCCATTCTCTATTAGACTGGTGAAAGTCCACCCAGGCACTGCCCATTTAGTTTTTTTCCCAAATAATTTGGATGGTTGCATGTTCCATTATTTATCCAAATCATGCTCCATGTTTGTTTTCTCTGCATGCAGCTGCATAGCTTGAATATTTGCGAATCTGTCTTGGCACAGTTTCAAACAAACCGTTTACAGACCATTCCAGAATTCGCTGTACAGGAGAAGTGGTCTCATGTCCTGCCGAGGTATAGAGGGAGGCATAAATAATATTTCATTCTGCATTTGTTCAAATTATTATAATTTTAAATTTATTTTTTCAGTATACCACTGAATTTAGTTTTTTAGTGAATACTGTAATTCAATTGTTCAATATGTCTTTATGTCCAATGTGTTACCTAATGTTCAGAGATTTGAAATATGGTCTAATGTCCAGCCAAGATATGAAGTAGTATAAAATACATACAGTATATAATGAAATGGGCAACATTTTAGTACTCTTGAGTTACATCATAAAACCCATATAGGCTTTTCATTTTAAATATTTCCGAATAATTGCAATATGATAAATTTACAATTTGAATTTGAGTTTTTAAGTGTTGCAAATCAACTGTTCACTTTGCAGATGTTCAATTTGTTATACTTATTGTTCAGAAAGTTTAATATGTAAATTAGCATCAAGCTATGGCACAGTTCACTAAAAAGCCAAATACCTTATATATGGTATCCATGATTCATTTCTTCCAAAAAATGCACACTGAAATAGTTTATTTGAAAATAATTTGAAGTTTGATTTCTTTTATTTCAGCATGAAGAAAGGAAAAGTCATAAGTGTTACACACTCTATTCCTTTAAGCAGTCCCTTTAAGAGATACAAAGAGATGAGACGATATTGGAAGAATGCAGTAAGTCATTTTTATCAGTTCTCTTTCTTGAGCCATATTCATAAGTAGCTCTTTCTCATTGCAGAAACTATTTATCATTACCAGCCAATTCATATCCACAAATCCACTTATTCTAATTGATTAATCACAACTGAACTGTACAAGGCTGAATGATGTTGGAAATGATAGAGACCTCATCATGCAGCAATGATGCAGCAATTGTAGTTGTAGGCACTACATCTCTAATAGAACTCACAGGGGAGTCAGACTTTTCCTTATACAGTGAATAGTTAGGTTTGCTACAAGAATGCAGAGTCCATGAACATTTGCAGGCTTCTTAAACTCTGTAGGTTAGGCATACTTTCACTACATACCTAATTTATTAGTTTAATAAACATACACAATATTGTATTATGATGCAAGAAGATCATTTTCAGTACATCCCATTCCCTACCTTCAAGTTAATGGTACAAACTGTCACAGGTTGCACCATATAAGTACTTTGACAAAGAAATGCTGTTTTGCTATTTTTTCTTTCTTTTGTGTGAACCCAGGCTTGTGGAGGGTTTCACCCACATGATCTCAAGCTTGGATTTGAATTTATATAACAATGTATGTGTCACATTGTGAAGTAGGATGCAAATTGGAGTTCGCAACACTAAGAAGCAAACAAAAACTGATTAGACAGTGTGTAATCTAACTTTTAATGTTTAGTTTTGTTATGAACGGTTCATCTTCAACTGTTCTTATCTCAAAATGGTACGTATTGGAATTGAATGAATATTTCTGGTATGTCTAGAACTGGAAGATAGTTAGTTTTCATTGCTATGAGGCTTGAACTTTGGAGAAAGCCAAATTGCTTGTAACTTCAAATTGGGTAGCTACTTAGGTTACAATTTTAGCTCATTTTAAAAGATTAGTTTAAATGGGGCATAAAACAGCTTTTACAGGGTGCCAGAACTGTAACCTACCACCTCTCAGTCAGATACTAGGTTTCATATTATTTCATGGTCTTTGAAGCCATTTGAAATTTACTACCAATAAAAAGAATACTACCAATAAAAAATAAATAGAAGCACTAGATGTGATAATGTAATTGAAACAAATTACCAGTCACGTCGGCCCCAGAAGCACATGTACACTGTAATATGGCTATGGAGTATGGATTGACACCAGTATTTACTCTAAGATATTGTACTCCAATAATAACAGTGACATGTACAATTCTACTCTAATAAAACCATAATCAGCAGAAGTGATATTTAGTGATTTTTTATTTCAGTATGGCTACCGCTTACCTGAAGAAGAGGATGACATGTTTTACTTCAATGTTCATTTCCCAATGATTGGTAACAATGTCTTCACGTATCCTTTAAAACCATGGAATTGAACTTCCATCATGTGATATTACAAAGTCAGTTAATTTGTAGATTCCCACTAATTCCCAGTTACTTCAGTTTAACAGTTGATCCACATATAGTCAAGTCAGTGTTTGTATAACAAAGTTTTATTGCCAGTTTTGCCTAACAAGTGCAATTGCCTAATTTATTTACATTCTAAATATTGCTATACTGAACCAGAAGTTTTGCATTCAAGTTGCAATTGGTGTATGTTTTTACATACATGTATGGCATTTGTATGCACAATGTAAGCTGGATTGTAAACAAAAGTCTCAGTAACTGTAATTCAGTTAATGTGAAATATTTCAAACTATATTTTTTATATGAATTTGCTGTTATTGTTGATAGAAGTGTGTTTTCTACCAATGTAGCTCAATGGTATTAACTATACCTGGCTCTCATTCTTCAAGTCAGGGATTAAACATAATTCCAAGTTTTTGCCTGAATTTTGTAGTTTTACTTGAACTGCAGTATGTATAACCATTGCCTTGACAACTTATTGCTTTTCATTAAGCATTAACAATTTCATCCTTACTGAGTTCCTTGATCTAAATATAATTTAAAGTTATCCATCTCTTTGTGTGCGAAGATCTGAACCTCGTGTCATTCCTAGAATTAGCCAAGAATCCATATTGTCGGCATTTCTTAGGGATGTGAAGTCCAAAATCTCGTCTGTTTGTGGACTTCCTTTAAACTTCTGTGAGGAGGCTACCTACACCAAGGGTGTCATGGCTAAAGCAACTTTGCAGGTATGATCTGATGATTGTTCTTTTTTTCCCTCATCGTATTTATTCAAGTAATTATATGCAAATGTGCAGAATTTAATGCAACAAAGAAGAATTAACAAAGAAGAATGTGAGGAAAGTAGCAAAAAAAACCCATCAAAACTTACATCCTATAAGGGAAAACAGCTTATGATCTTTTCCCTACTAAATACAAAAGGAATCATTTCATGCGTTACAAGAAATTGTACTCCCCCTTTTACACACTCAAGCTTTGCGACTTCTAAAAGAAACTTATTTATGAACTCATTAATTATTGAAATCTCGTCATTTTGCTTCGAATCGAAAATATAATATTTCGCTTAAAAAATATTGGGGTACTTAACCATTTTACTATAACCGTTAGAAAATATCATCATTGGTGATTTAAATCCCTTTTTCAACATCTAAAAGGAAAGAAAACACAATATGACATTGCCAAAAGCTTGCAAAATGTATAATAGGGATTGCCTATAATCTACATTAAATATAATCTTCAGTAAGTTTCAAGATTATGGTGTATAATACGAAATTGGAAATATTGAACTAAAGCTCCTCTGGTGGAGAACAATGGCATAAGGAAGATATTGCACCAAACACCACTGTAATTAAAAGTGTCGTTCCATTTTTCTAGTGCTTTTGGTGTAGAAACAATAGTTTTGATATACTTGTTTTAAATTAACTTAGAAACACTTATTTTATAGTTAAGCAAAATTAAATAGACTTTCATTATGGTTACACCCCATGTGAGTATCTGGGTTTATATTTGTTCCCACTTGCAAGAATGGCCGTAATAAGGAAATGATACAAAGTGCAGGGCAAAGTGGTTAAATCTATATAAGAAAAAACCTTGCCATCCTCATATAAAAGTCAGGAATAGATACAAAACATCAAACATTAAGTGATAAAATACAAGTTTGTTGTTGATCTTAATGAATAAGTTGTTATGATTGGTTGATGATTGAGTAATGCTGCACATAAAGACAATTTCAAAGTAAATAATTCTGGTTTGTGGCTTATTGATACCAAAAAGAAAATGCTGTACAGTATTCAATTTTGTCACATACATTTCTTCATTCTCAAATAAATAGTGTAGCCATACGTACAACCTATCTAAATGTTGAAGTGCGGTCTTAATGGGGCAATATTATATTACATTGATGAAAGATATATTCACTTAGTCCCATCTGATACAGACGACTTTTGATTAATTATAATTGCCCAAACGTGAAGTCCCTATATTATATTTAACTTATAGTACTAAGAAATGTTAATTCCTTCCATTGCTAGGTACATTTACTCTCTGACAGTATCACTCCCCAACAATCAACAAGGTGGATGCCAACGAGGAGTCTCACCTCCATTCCTGTGAAGTTCCCTCAAGCAGCAGCAACTTCCATGAAAAGATGCAGCAGTCAACCTGAAACTCCATTGTCACACAGGATGGGTTCAAGTGTTATCTCTGGTAATAAATCAACAGATCCAAACCAAGAGTACTCTTCTCAACAAGCAGCCAAAAAACCATTCACCTTTCAAAATGACTTACAGAATGATACAGAAGACACAAGAACTGACCCAGTCTCCAAGAAAACAGTGCCAATGTTTGGAGTTCAAAGGTCCGCAAATTCCCAACATTCTATTGCAAAAGAACCTTTGATATCACATACTGCCTCTAGGATCATTCCCACATTCAAATCAAGGAAGAGTGTCCTACCAAAAGAAAAGAGTCTAATTAATAGCAAGCTCTATCAAAACAAGGTAGTTAGTATAGGAAAACAAACGATGTCCCCAACTGCTTTGCAGTGTGGTTCTGGATGTTCGAGTCAAGATTCATTAGTAAAAGCAACAACTGGGAGAGCATGGAATTCAAAGAAACCTGCCAATGGGCTTTCTTCAGAATCTACATCATTGCTAACTGTTCCAGCTCACAGAGAATGTGACAGTGCTTCGCAGGTAATTTGTCAGCCACCTCCTTCAATATATGCCCCACAGGAAGACTTGCAAAGCTGCTCTCTTCAGTCAAATTTGGATTCTATGCAGTGGAATATTGGTGCCTCTCGAACAAAGAGAAAACTTCAGGTATGTCTATGAGAAAGACCCAGTTTTAATTTAGACAATGGTAAAAGTATGTTATAATAACCTAGGAGGGATGGAAGAAATGTTTTCATTTTGGAAAATAGGTAGCACATCATTTCATTTCACATATTGGAGAAGAGGGGGCGGTGTCATGATAAAATTAATCTATGTGACGTGTGTGTTAATGTATATGACGTTCAACCTTGTAAGCACAGTAACTAAAAAAGTACATCAAAATTAAAGTTCATGGCTATTTGAGGTCAAAAGGTGAAAACCTTGTACACACAACTCACTAGAAATGCAGCTTGGTTGAACTTCATATGGTAAATAGATCCACCCTTTAATAATGAGTTCAAGAAACCTGTTGAGATTGGTGGAGGTGAAAGGTCATTTCAATTCAAGGTATGCCCATGTATGAAAACCTTTTAACATGATAACTGATGAAGTGCAGCCTGGATGAACTGCATAACTGGCATGTAAATCCTCCTTGGTTAGTACAAGTTGCCTATGGAAATTTGTGGAGGTTTACTTGTCTAAAGGTTGTGTTCTATATACCAACCCCACTGTATCTGACCATATTTGTCATACTTTTTGGACAACCACATTTGCTGTTCAGACAACCAAAGAGTAAGGCCTGTTGTCTGTGGGACAACCAGAATAAATTCTTAAAAATTTGCCCTGATAGGGTAAAGTCTGTAAGTTTGTAAAGAAGGTAATCACAAATGTTAACCTTTCTGAACTTTACAGTTGTTGTGACAACCCACTCGGTGGTTACAAGAACCCTATAAAAATTGGTGGAGGTCAGGGGTCATTTGAGGTCAAAGCTTGAGAACCTAAACACAATTACAGTAATTAAGTAGAGTTGTACATAAACCTCGTCCATGTAGATCCACTTGATTACAAAAACCATATTGAAATGTGTGAATGCCAAAGTTTATTAGAGATTTTCTGTGAAGGTTAAAGGTCTGTTGAGGTCAAATGCAAATGGCAAAATCTGAAAACATGACTGGTTGGTCCACATTAGTGTCGATCGCTTCAGTGAATAATGTCAGAACTTATGTGTATGGTTACTGCCGATTGCTTTAGCCTTTCATATAAGATGTGGCTAGGAGTCAAAAAGCCAATTTGCTATCTGCTTTAGTTGGCTTTCTGTCTTCAGCCTATGTTCTTTCCAGCCATGCACTGCTGTAAATGATACTAATTGTATGATAATGCTCCCAATGCTATGTGTGCAAGTGTTGTAATTTGGTTTTGTTTCAAGGGCTATTCTTGTTAATGATCTTCCCTTTTGTATGTTAGGTCAAGTCAGCATCTAATAAACCAGCAATAGTCAGCAAGAAACAAAGACTCTCACCAATTAACAACCAGCATATTGAACTTTTGGCTATTAGCAATCAGGTTAGTTCTTCCTCTTCCTATGGTCTTATATCTGCATACAATTTACAAACTTTCAAGCTGACATTGCCCACATGTATTGAAGCAATATGTGTCGGTTTGCTACTGCTCCTGGGGGTTCATTTTGTCCAGACTTTGGGTCATAGCAGATGATCATTTTATTTGTTCGTTTAGGTCAAAACAAAGTCATGTAAAAAGCAATTTCTCATAGGGTTTGTTTGATTGATTATGATGAGATCAGACGATGGGTCATAAACAGTGTCCTTAATTAAGTTTAGCAAACTTAGTCATAGTGATCAGCAGAGAAAAAAAGCCATGTCATTAAAAACTGGAAAAGAATATTACAGCAGGGAAAATCTCGTAGGCTTTTTCATGTACCATGATCAATCTTTGTGGGTCCCCTGTTCAGTTGGGTCCCCTGGTCAGCTAATATATCACACCTCACACAGAATATTTTGATCAAATTTAGGCTAGACCATCTGTGTGCAATGCAGATCCAACTAATTTATCCTAGCTAAGGATTTCATAAATGAATTCAATAAAAGGTACTTCAAAATATACTCATGTCATGTGACTATGCAGAATTAGTTTCAGCTAGAGAGACTATCTATAATGGTCATTACTCTGAGGAATCAAAACTTTTGCTCTGATATTTCAGTCTCTAAGAAGAGTTGTAGTTTCTGGTGGTTGTAGACAAATGCAATGCTGCCACATTGTATAATAGTTGAGCTGCAACATTATTGAGGCTCTAGATTTAAGAATGATTTGCACTATTGTAATTGAACAAGTTTAAGAGTCTCTGAAGTAATTCCATTTTAGTCTTTAAGTTGGCTAATGATTTCATCAGTGTTAATTCAAATATGTTTATCTTTCAGCTTCACAAAGTTAATGCCACGACTTTATCAACTTGGTTACGAAGTAAAGATATTCAAATCAAAAGCAGAGAAAAGAAAGCAGATCTTGTGGAGAAGGTAATGGACTACATTGAAGCACAAAAAGCTGAAACCTAGTTCCATGAAAACAGTCTCTTTTGTCCTGGTTGTATCAATTGATACACACCTTGTTGAAAGGAAATTAATGCTTGTCACATTTGTCACATGAGTTTAATATACGTTCCATCTAATTCAGTGGTTTAAGGCAAGATATTGTTCAGTTTTGTTTAGTGTCATTGTGGTATAGCTAATTGACACACCAGATGAATTACGCTAGTTGCCAAAAGATATTTATTAAATTTACAAATACGATTTTTTTTCACAAAGTAATCACAAGAGACTTTCTGCAGTAGGAGGTATCAATGTTCTTTTTCTTTTCTTGCCTGTATTGAAATGTTATTAGTTAAGTTGATGTAAGATAGAAAGTGAATATATTTCCAGATGATATCATTCAATATGTTATCTGATTATTCTGCAAATTTAACTTTAAATAACAACATCCTAGAATAAAATTGATCTGCTGTAATCATATTTGCCACTGGTCTTGAATTTCACAATCAATAAGGAAGACAAGCTGATTTTCAATGTTTGGAAATATATTTGTCACATAAGCTGCAAACAGTGAATGGATTTTTGTGCATAAGGAATTAGTAGACATGCCACATTGTACACATTATATACACACCTGCACACTAATAAATATGCTGATGTTATTAAGTAATGATCAGCAACATCGCTAAAGAGAATAAATATTGTCTACAAAAGATACAAAAGTTTCAATCAATTTAGAATAACTGGTATTAACATTAGTGAATAATAGCAACTTCATCTGGTTGTTGCTTAGCACTGACGGCCATAATTTTATTTGACATAGTACAGAGAGCAAATGCCAAGACTGTGATAACCAGCAGGAGAATACCCATCACAGTTACCATGGACCACTGGAGGTTAGCTTCAGAGTAAGATGGTTTGGCTTCTTTTCGCATTGTGATTTCAACTGAGGGAGAAAAACAGAAAGTCAAATGCAACTAATTACTGTAAGGAAGAAACACAACAAAACACCATAAAAATTAATATTCCTTTCAAATAAATTTTCAATAGTGACATCAACAGTTTCACATATTGATAGACAATACTCCAAGAGGGTGCCATACATTATGGTAATCTTTGTCCCACCTTCATGTCCAACCTAATAATTGTTGAAGAATGCTACCTTTGCACTGCACCCAATTTCATGTTTTCACCATAACATGCTTAAAGTACCCACAGAGGATTTTTGTCTTTTTGAAGATGTGACTGGCAACCACTGTGATCATAAGACAAAATGAAATTGATGGGTTTTGCCAGGTTAGAAACAAGTCTCAACATCTACAAGGTATAGCACTTTTACATACCAGTATCACACAAGACACCAGAAAAGCCTTTAGGACATTTGCAGTAGCTGCCCTCTCCTGAGTGGTGACAGGTACCATTATTTTGACATGGGCATACAGCTAGGAGAAAGAAAAAGAATGACAGATCGTTATTGTAGGCTGCCTACAAGAAATGGCAAAAGTATGATACAAAATATATACAGCATTGTTTTTTAACCTTTTGCAGAACTTGCAATCTGCTCTCCTTTTCCAGAAATTTTGTTGTACATGCCAATAGCTTTGCACCACCTAGAGATCTGTTTGATATGAGAGTGGTCCTGAGAAGGACTAACAACAGCCCATTTTACAAAGAAAAATCAATTCTTAAATAGACAACTGACCGGAAATGATAGACCAGGGCAGGATTTGGAAGAGTAAATACAAAATCACAGGTATTTGCTCTACCAGTACTTCTTTGCAAGGAGTATCAGTCAGAAGCAACATTGATCATCCCTTGTTCCCTTCCTAATTTATTACTTCAGGTAAGGGGTTAAAGCTCAGATATTAAGACTTACCATCATCACTTAGTAGATCACGCCTCCTTCGGGAGCTTTGTGGCAGACACAAAAATTGTTCTTGAGAGTAAAAGCAAGAAGTATTTTCCGGGCAAGGATTTCCGGAGCATGCATTTGGTCCGCCTAAGAAACAATCAGAAGTAAAGTATTAAAAAAGAAAAGGAAACATATCGGTGAAAGCAAAACCCAGGTCATAATGAAATGACCATAATTGAGTGGAATATATTGTTTTCGTTCCTCATCAATTTGTATGAACAAAGGCTGTTAGTCTAGTGTACCACTAACAAATTCAAGACAAAAAGGAAGCTATGAAACTTACGAGTGACAGTTACAGTAAAGGAACAATTGGCTTGATTTCCAAATTCATCTTCAAATGAATAAATCACTGAGGTATCACCAACTGGGAATTCAGCTCCATTGAGGTGTGACTGTGTGAGGGTTACAGTTGACTCATCCACAGCTGTGGGTTCAGGAGTCCATGTTACAAGACCAGCATCTAACGCGGAGCTAATTGTCAACTCAATGGGAGATACTGGGCAATCGGAGATAACAGGGGCAGTGTTGTCCACAACGACTGTAAAAGAAAAGGTCATTTGGAATTTATTTCCATCTCATTCATGGCACTTCAAACCTAGCATCATTGTTTTCTTCACATTTCAAGCTGTGAAATATTTCTTCATTATTGTCAAGAAGAGAGTTGCACTTAAAACTAGTGTTAACAGATCAGGGGAATCTGTTAACACTGATACTTGATAACATAGGTCTAAGATGTTCCATTTATTGCAACTGGTATTTATGCAGCATACTAAAACTATAAACAATCTTCTTTGAAGCTGGTTGAGCTAGCTGATTAACACATGACCACTGACATACTGCAAACAATAATGTTGTGCTAACTCATTACGACATGAGAAACATCAAAGATGCTTTCTACAATTATTTTTACAAGGTTTTCACATTCTCATGACTCTCCATTAAAAGCAACAGGGATTATGTATTTCATATAGAGCATCCGCATCCAAGATTTCCATTCTTGAGATAATCATGATTGCAAGGTTGTGCTTACAGGGCTTTCAGACCTGCCAACCCATCTTTGATGAATATTGGGAGATAAGACGAACCAAATAGTGAGAAATGAACAATCGGGAGCATCAGGCAATAGTGAGAATTGAGCAAAATCCAACTCAAACAAGGCTAAGTAACAAAGCTAAGTACAAAATATTGTCGCACTAAGGTTAGCGCTGCAGGGCACATCTAAAGAACACATACACATACACAGAACATAATTACAGAGGTTTACAATTGTTATAGAAAACAAAGAGTTCGGGTTTTGTAGGAACTCACCACCTGACACAAAAATGTTAACAGAAAAGCTGCAAAGTGCAAAATTGCCAGCATCATCAGTGAAGGTATATGAGACTAATGTGGGTCCCACAATGAAGAATGCTCCTGGGACATGTGACCTTTCAATTGTCAGTGAAGTGTCGAGATTATCAGTAGCTGTCGGTTCTGACCAGGAGACAAAGTCACCAGCCTCTCCATTTGGAATTTGCCTGAATAGGTCACTTGGACAGTTGCTGATGACTGGCCTAGTTGTATCAACAACAGTAGTGGCTGAAGGAAAGAGATATACAATAGTTATTTCCTCTGCTGATATGAAATTTACAGCAGTCTAGTTGACTGACAATTTTTTTTCTTTTGATAGGGGAGGGCTACCCACTTCCTTGCTTGTTGAGAGAAAGAAGTTGAGAGAAAGAGTTGAGAGAAAGAAGATGTTTGTTTATCATTTACTTATCTATATAACTAGTCTTGCCCCTGTTTGATGCATTCTCCATCTCTCCTTCTGCACCTCTGTATGTCTATTTTGGTGTCGCATACACATGTGTAAAACTCCATGAACAAAACCATAGTCTAGTTATAACACAAAAAATGGGAAAATAGAACTTAAGAAAAATGGGAAAATAGAAAATAGAACTCACATAATACTAAGATTTGGAATTCACATACTGCATCAAGGTTGGCATTGTCAGTGAATCGGTAAGTTACTATGTTTAGACCAAGAGGGAAACTGTCTCCAGGGTTTGCACTGGAAGTTACCCCAGCAATGCCAGAGGCATCAGTAGCAGTAGGTACTGTCCAAGTTGCTACAGC
>KN896214.1:8905-30000 GCA_000934455.1 Apostichopus parvimensis
CTTCAAAAAGCGAAACTTTACACATGTACAACACATGTATATTCGAATTAATACGCGGATATATTATGCGGTGTTTGTCCCACATGGCTTGCCATACATGTTCACTATTACTAGTACATGGTAACTACTTGAAGAACCAAAGTTGCACCGATCCCTCTCTACAGAATTTACTTCTCAAATAGCTTTTCCCCAACAGATTTAAAGTCCAAATTGACAGAGGGAAGTTCCCAGAAACAACTTTTTATTTCCTTGACTTGTTGACGTCATACAACCTATAAACAAAGATAACACATCCATTACCTTCCCACTCACAAGATACCGGTAAAGCCAAAGAATGCAATCAATTTATTATGCCATTACACATGGAATTCTTTCCATAAATCCAAAACAGATTTATTTGACAGAGCTGTTCACTGTCTAATGGAGCCTTACCATTACATAACACAGATGTTAACATCTATCATAGTCACAGTTATAGTAACATCAGACATAAGTTTCTTCTGTAATGTTGACATTAACAGTTTTGTAAGAAGATATTCATCTATCTTGTAATTTGAATATTCTTGTGCATTGATATAATATTAAGCCAAGTTGAGAGGCCTCTCAACATAACTGGCCCATTGGAACATTGCTCTTAGCTAAATCAAAATTTGTTGCTAAATCCAAATGAAATCATAATGTAGTTGGTACAAAGGTGTAAATACTACAAGAGACCAATTTGTTACTATAACTACAGAATAATTTAGGCAAAAGCCCTGCTGTTTTGATTGCCTAAGCAGCAGATAAAGGGCTCCTGGTTTGGAAGATTAGTATGCTGTCCTGAGCTTCATTATAATCAGGGGTTCCCTAACTGGGGTGCATGAACCCCCAGGGGGTGCGTGAGTCCATCCCAGGGGGTTCGTGAGACGTTTCTGAACTGAGTACTTTTTTTTTAACCAAAATCTGATATATCATATAATTCAGTAACGTACAAAAGTCGTACCTGTTGACAAACTCTTGTCGCTGTCCATACGCATATGTTGCCATAGTAGTACAGTACAATCCTTTTGATAAATAACTGAATTATGAAACAGACACAGTCCGCAATATTTGTTCATCTCTTGTTCTTTTTCATTACAATATTACACTATGAACTTATCATTTACGAAGCACTGTTATGCGTATTATAGTATAATAATGACTCAGATCGTGTCTTGAAAAGTTGGGGGTTTGTGGATAACTCTGACACCCACAGGGGGTTTGTGGGGGTGGATAAAGTTAGGGAATCCCTGATCTAAATCATATGTGCCAAACTATCAAATATACTATGAGATGCTTTCAAGGACCTAGTTGCATACTTGTTTTGCACTCAAGAAACGATTCCTGTGGATGCTCTCACCCTAACTACTATTGTCAGCTTCCACTTTGTCTACGCCCTGTAATAACACCATTAAGTCCATAGTTGTACACGCAAATAAGGCCAGGTATCTTTAAAGATGGGAATATTCTAGGCTTAGAAGTGTTGACATTCAATTTATAAACAAACACAATCTCTACTTATCATAGTTTCTAACATTAATGCAATAAACTTGAATATTTACTTTGCACTCATGTCAATGGCATAATGGGAGACATTCAGTTGCAAATCCAAGCATTTTTCTCCCCCTTCAATGTATTCGTTCTTTCCACAACTATCTCCAGAAAACACAAAAGAATTTATCATCTCCTTCAGCAACGGCTTCTCTCATCGCTACAAATGTTCTAGAAAGTATTAATAGAGCAACTCACCTCTGATGACAGCAAAGGCCTGTTCTTGAATCTTTGAACTTTGTCTGTAACCTTATGAAGTATATCCAACTCTTCATCTGTAATCAGAACGCAGATGATTAAATAAGTACGACTACAAAAGTCTGTCCTCGTGGCAAGGCATGGTCAAGTTATAATATTGTTAATATTATGTGGGTTTTTTCCTTTTTAAAATTTCAATAACAAATTGCAATAATATGATTTGCTTCAATGATAGTTAACATTTAAGAAAAACAACCACAATTCTGTGATTCCCTAATATGTAGCTACATTTATGACACAAGTAG
Organism: Apostichopus parvimensis; assembly: GCA_000934455.1. Classification (NCBI taxonomy): domain Eukaryota; kingdom Metazoa; phylum Echinodermata; class Holothuroidea; order Aspidochirotida; family Stichopodidae; genus Apostichopus; species Apostichopus parvimensis. The sequence goes on from KN896214.1 coordinate 10,978, forward strand.
ATAAAAGAAAAGCTGCAAGCGACTTCTCGAGCCTAGTGTGCAACAATTTACAATAACAGCAGATGTCTTACAGAGCAATAGGACGACTACATTGCAATAAAGCAGCAAATGCTCCTGCATTGCCAATTATAAGTTACTAGTTTCTTTTCATCAAAGCCCTCTTACACTGCGACTAGTTATTTAAAAAAAATCTTAATTAAACTATCCCCACTTTATTAAGTAAGCTCCTCAATTTGAGATCATCAGGTTACAAATTATGTTTCCCTGTGACTTTCTTGAAATGATACAAACAACTGCAGTACTTGAAAAACATCTCACCAAGACTGAGTACTGAATCTGCCATCTCATCTGCTTCTTCACTGTTGTTATCATCATCTTCATCATCATCATCACCATCATCATCATCATCACCATCATCATCACCATCATCATCACCATCATCACCATCACCATCATCATTATCACCAGCATCACCATCATCATCTTCTAATTCATCGTTTCTACTTTTCTGTATTTCCTCCGGCCTTTCCTCCGGCCTTTCCTCACTCTCCTCTTTGGTTTCATCTTCCACTTCCCTGTCTGAACTTTCACCGCTCAGTATTTCTTCTAGGGTGTCTGGCAAAATAAGCAATGATTTGTAGCAGATTACAGTCACTGATCATAGACTTTGTTGCTATGATGTCACAAAGTATTATCAAGTACCACCAGTCATCAGAGCATCTGAAGCAAACACTCCTGAAGAAAGCAGCTCCTCATCATACCAGTACGATAATGTTGTAGTTTCCACCCAAAGATAACAAATTTACAGCCCGAACAAAATTGTTTCTCTAAGCATGCTCTTTAACTTTCAAGAATATTTCTAGATTATTGATGCTTCAGCAGATCATAGCATACAGTGCAGGATTCCATTTGTCATACAAGATCATTAATATAAAACGAACTATCATGAATAGGCAAACGCTGATTGCATGTCTAGTATGACACCTTTAGTGCATTAAGTTGTAAAATTGTATTATTTCTTCTTTTCTTAAAATCTATTACATCAAATGACAGAGCAATAAAATGCCTCCAAGGGAGACTTGACATTCTCTAAAATGTACGTACTGTCAATAATAATGAGATGCCTGTTGCTAGTAACAACCAGACACCTCCTCCCACCTGAAGTCTTACTGTGACTAAGTACTATATAGTCACTGTTAATATCTTACCTGGTGAGGTTGGAATAGGGCTGGTAACATTGCTATCAAGTTTACAGCTATCTCCATCTGGGGAATCTCCACCATGTTCATCTTTCAAGCAACTCATTATTTCTCTCAACATCTGAATATCGTCTTCTGCAAAAGAAGTAAAACAACAAGTCATGCATGGGGCTTCAGACTATGTCTCTCATAATTTCATAATTTCTATAATGAAAGGGTACACAATGTTTGAGTTTTAATTCTTGGCAATTTAATATGTATTGCACACTCCTCATCAAAGCTAATAATTTATCCAGCATAGCGTAGATGCTATGCAAAATGGGCAAATTACTATACAAGTGTAAAGATAAACAGCAGTTTCTACATACAGGATTCATAGCATTTTATGAGATTCAACCTTCAAGTTTTCACAATTAATTATTCCCTGCAAGATCACTATAAATGATGTTGTTTCCTCCTGGTTTGTATGTTGATTATTATTATCCCAGTTACAGCTCTGGGTATAAACTAATCCAGTAATTTTGATAGATGAGCCCTCTGATGAATAACATGTATTTTCGCATATAAAACGATAAATACTACTTAACTGTAGCCTGCTCTAGTAGACATGTGTAATAGTCTACAAAGTGTGATACTTTTCATACATGTACAAAAAGCTTCTTTTAATGGTAGCCATTAAAGTTTCAAAGGTGCTACTTTTACAATCCATATTTTGGTCAGAGGTCATCATAAAACAGTTAACTTTAAGAATATGCTTGCAACTGTTCCTACACCATCGTCTAACTAGAGTTCTTCGGTTTGAAAATCCTAGCCAGGTCATTTTCTCTCAGAACCCTGATTACTTTAGTATTGCAAAATCAAGTGATTTGTAGGGCATTGATAATGTAATATTTTTATTTTAGTCTTCAATGCTACAAAGCGACTAGGTCAGGGCATAATTTATCCAGTGTCTCAAGGCAAAGTGTCATGCAATATGGTTAAATTGGTATACAAGTGCAAAGATGTACATTTTAGTACACGAGTAGCATAGTATTTTACAGGAGATCAAATTCAGAGCCTTCAATACTGCTAAACAAACTCTAACTCATTCACTGGAGCCTGTTTTAATTTCTGTTTCATTCCCTCCAATAGACAAAGAGAAACAAAAAAATACAGAGAAAACTAATGCATTTAAGACTGACATTTCTCATCAGTCTTTACGTAGTCTGACAACTCCAGAAATTTGAAAGACCATATATATTTAAATTCCCTCTTCTATCATTTTGGTGGCTGGTGGATTTCTGTGAGTTTGATACTTACAATATATTACACCGAAAGTTATGTCAATTAAAAATATGATAAATGTAACTGACTGGCCTGAAGGGAAGGTGGCAGGCAGCGCGGAAGAATTTGCTGGAAGTGGAAAAGGTTACAATCTTTACATTGACATTGTAGTTTGTTTGATGTGCAGTTGGTATTAATGAGGTTTAAAGACTTTTGCCTGCAGCTGAAGGACATGAGGGTGTGAGACAGGGAATACAAACAGTGATTTATGTTTTCTAATTTTATCCTCACTTCTTCTCTAGCTTTCCTCACTTTTGCTCTAGTTCTCCATTTTATCCTCTCTTTTGCTCTAGTTCTCCTAATTTTATCCTCACTTTTGCTCTAGTTTTACTAATTTTATCCTCACTTTTGTTACTCATTTTATCCTCACTATTGCTCTACTTTTACTCATTTTATCCTCACTATTACTCTATTTTTCCTCATTTTATCCTCACTATTGCACTAATTTATCATTGATAATCTCACCTATCCAGGTTAAGTGATCTACCTCTTACCTTTATCACATTTTGTGGACACAGTTTTTATATGATATCAATTTAATCATTTTTCGGACTGATAAACACCATAGCACAAGTAAAGACCTGTTAAAGTAATTTCCCGCTATCTCTGTACACACTCTCAACATCTTTCAACTTAGCATAATAAAAGCCCTTCTGCCTAAGGAGATATATTACCACTAAATTCCTTGTATCTGACAGAGCTGTTTATTGATGCCATCTTGATAACTAACAATCAATGTCATAGCTCATCCTGATCATAAAAGTCAAGATATGAGATTACAAGGATTTAACTGACTCGGCGGCCGCTGAGAAACTGGAATCATAGCTGCGTGACAGAGCTCGGAGATCCAAACACTTACATTTAAGGTACTGTAGGTTAATTACTACATGTGTGGGAACATACAGAATGTAGAACATCCCTGACAGAGCATTGATCAATCTTCTTTTTATTACAAGAATAACAGTCTCGACAAGAAGAAAATCACACAGAAAGATATATAGTAAATGGAGCAAACAGCTAGAAGTAATCCCAAATTAGTTTTTACGTTAGTTGGTTAGGTTTGCAGAACTATAATTGCAGCAAAGCAATTGAAGTTTACTGCACAAAGAAGATACAAACTGGAATGTCAGACAAATACTGAAGGCTTAAAATACAAAGGACCAAAAATCACACAAAACATATGAAATATAGATGGAAGTTATTCCATGATCAGCTGTTCATTGTGAGCAGTTTTCCATTATTAAAAACAACTGTTTTAATTTATTTTATGGGTGATGACCTCCTTAGAATGGAAGTGAATCAATAATTACTTGCTCATTATAATTCATTTCATGTCAAAATCAATGACGATATCTCCAAGTACTATCTTATCTTGAGTAAATATTTGATATAAATTTGGTGAAATTGGTGGAAATTTATAACATTATGCCAAAAATGAGCAAAGCATAGTATCTAATACCTACTTGTGATGAGTGGTTCAAAACAGTGTGAAAGCAAGTAAGTCATTCTTTCAACAAATCTGCCCTAAAAGGACATTTTTCTGGTCAAGTCTGAGCAACAATTTCATCTCAACATTTATGCAGTGCCTCTATAAGGCCCCTAGGTCTGCAATCTACAAAATGATATCTGCATAACACCCTTGTGCATGTGAGGACAAGATGAGCAGAAATACTAGTAGTTTTGTATCAAGTGGTATACCAAAGGAGATAGGGGGGCGGGGGGGGGGGGGGGGGGATCCCAAATTGTGAAGATCCACCAATGGATATTTTCTAATGGGTATTTTCTCTGTAGTCGTCTTTTACGTCAATCCAATGATACAGAATATTAAATTTGCCCAGGAGAACTACTTCATGTTTAACAGCTAGCTCAATGATACTATATCTTGCACACCAGAGAATACTCTCGTGTTCAACTTTTGTGGCGCAGTTTTTAAGTCACTGAATTTTGTCTCTATAAGGTACTATTGTTCCTGTGTACAAAACTGCTATATGTCTTTGGATTTCTGCTCATACTGTGTAGAATTTTGTGATGCGAATATTGGATAAATTATTCCATGTTGCACACACGCGTCAGACATGCACACAACAAACTACATGCAACATTGCAGCTGTTTACATTTCATTTTCACTGTTATGTGTCGTCAGGTTGTGTGTATTACAACCATCACAAGACATTAAGTAGACCTGAGTGCCTCTATGGCCAGATATTTCAAGTGACTATTAAACTTGAGAATTGTTCAAGGAAAACAGACAGAAACAAGTAGTAACAACAACAGAGCTCTACAATTCTCCTGTCATTTAAGGTTGAATTACAACAACATTAACTTATTATTAATACAACAATCCCAAGAATAACATTCTTGTTCTTCTGTGATTGGAGAATATATATTTAAATAATAAAAAAACAGGGAAATGTTGCAGTTGCCATGTGTTAAAAAAAAATGCAAGACAGGAAAATCTCTAATTCAAAACTAAGCGCATGTATTAGTGGGTCATTCCATGTATATTATAGAACAGTAGATTTCCCTTAAAATTGTTTCAATAAATAGTATAAAAACAGGTTACACATTGTTTTAAAATTCCTAGAATCTCACAATTCTGGTGTTGTTCTTTGTACATGTGCATAGTTTGTTATTATTTACCTCCATATCCCAGTTAATGTTGTCTTTTAAATGTAGTATGTAAAATGTTGATTAACCGTAAAATTGTACCAGGACACCATGTTGGCTAAATACACATATTATATATTGTATACAGTAAACTAACATTAGGACTTTGCTCAAATAGAGGGTTGAAAAAAAACTATACTTAGCCAGATCTCTTCCACATAGCCATGTAGAAGGCGATAAGAAGCAATCCCCTTTACAAAATATTGTTACAAATATCAATCAATATTTTTCACATCCTTCCTGATGGAATGGTCATAAGGAGAAGTAAGAGGCAGGTCCTATATGGTAGCCACTCTTCCTGTTTAAGACTTTGACCATGGTTTATGCATGGTCATAGAGATGATGCATATTCATTTGAGGTAGAGTAAGTGTATGATTTATAAATTCAAATATTCAAAGAATCTTTTATCATACAGCAACCCTGTTGTAATGGATTCACAATGAATATTACACTGAGATCAGAATATGTCTTTTTATGTTCATAATTATCACCATCTTACAAGAAAAACAATGCCAATGGCATCCCACCCCCCCCCCCCACTTCTTTCAATGGACATGTGTTGCAATTTAAATAAGTGGTATAAATCAGTCCATTAACTACAGGTCAAACTGACTCACTGTTACACAATAAATACCTTAAGGGTTGATTTGTTCTAATATAATCAGTCTTGACAGGATGACAAAAGTCCCCAGTTAGACAACAGTTACAGTGATTGAAGTAAGGTTCATGATACTTTTATAATGGAAGGACAAACTTTTGTCCTCATGGAGTTCAATACTGAAACACCACTGATCCTTGACGCAGCAGACAACAATAGTTGATACACTGAGATCTCTTCAAATACCAGCCAGAGATTTGAATATGTCTGACATCAAAGTTACTCTTGACAGCAGCCTACTGCAATTAAGTTATACAGAGAGCCATTGTAGTAAAGAGTTACCCAGTGGAAAATTAGCCTCAAAGATATCAAATAAGGACTTTTAATAGCTGACAAATTCTGATGGGGGAAGTAAATTAATGACCACCTTTGAAGGTTGTTTGGTGCCTTCTGAGATTAAGATAGGTCAAAAGACTATATTCCTATTCTTGAATACACAGAGCTGAAATTATATATTGGCAAAGATATTGAAAGGTCGGGGGATATCTTCAGCAGAAAGTTTCTAGTATTTAATCAATTTTACCTGGCAAGAACAAAGCTGTGGTATTCTTAGTCAGTATGTAGGAATGAGCTTGTCTCAGTGTATGCTCTTTAATCATAGACATATGCAGTGCCAAAATGTAACCAATTTTGTAGGTTAGGTAGATGAGGAAAGTGCACAAGGAGACGACATAAATAAAAGAAGAGTGAAGTAAACGCTGAAAATCTGTTGGTGGGTGGGTGTAGGGGGATGCCTGAAACAGGAGTGACCTGAGCAGGAACTAACCTCTGTCTGCACAAACTAATAAGCAGAATGGCTACAATAGTTCATGTTTTACTTTGAATATCTGACTCTTCAAATCAATCACACATCTTTGTTTAGCATTTTCTGCTTTATTTGATTCATCCACCTAAGAATGATGCTTGGCCTATGTCACTCTTCCATCTCTGCAAAGATCCTGCTTCTGATCCGACTGTAGTCGAAGATGAGAGTACATCGTAGCTAATTAACATTCATCCACTGTCACGTCATACTTATATGAAGTGCCTTGGACATAAAACTATCACACAAGCTGCAGAATATTCAATGCAGCACTCCTATTAAAACAAACATATTCAGTCATCGCAGCGTTCTTCATACAAACAAATATCCGAGGATGAATATTTGTGGAAAGAGGCCTTTTATGCTCTATTCATGTAAATGCAGCCATAGGTAGCAGCAGTCCATATTCTCACAGAATACAGGTCAATTTTGCAGGATATGCAGAGGTTGTTTTTCTACACAACCCTGTCAGATGTGTTTTTGTACAGTAACTTTGAGGATGCAACATTCCTGTAACATTAGGTCTAGCTCTAGAATGGGTACATACACTTTTGTAATAACATTAGTCTTTGACTATATGCCATCACTTATTTGGAGGAATCTATTGCTTTCATTTCCATGTATTATCTTTGATGGTGTACCAAACCTGAAACCGAACCAAGAGCAATGTTAGCAAGCCCAAGCCTGTGACTGTGTATGACTACTAACGGTACTGATAGACAGCAGTTTGTCCAACTTTGTTTGGTGAAAGTCGGACAATTATAACTGGACAATTATAACTTACCTAATGTACGTTGTGATTCATGAATCTTAGTCGTTACTGATGCAATTCCAAGAGAATTGTGTCGTTTCACTTTAGAGCAATTACTTGAGACCTTTTCAAATCTTTGCTTGGTTATTTCTTCTTGTTGGGCAAGTCTGAAATGGCAGAAAATGAGGATGTTAATATAGAAGCAACACAGAAGTTATGGTCAGAGAAACATCATACTCACTGGTTGCTTACTTGTCCCTGAAGCAGCTACTTTTGTATGTAATTCTCAGTGATTCTGAGACTACAGCTTGTCACTTTTCGCAGAACTAGAAAGGACCAATGACAGTGCCCTCTATTGATTTAGGATGTGGCTGTAGATCCCAATTAATTTCAATTTTTAAATTAAATAATCCAAAACTGACTGGTTTGGATATTAATAAGAGACAAGCTTACCTGTCTCCTCACAACCTTTTTCAAGCCACATCTCTACCCCATGGGAGGCCACTTTAAGGGAGGGAATGGTCTCATGAGAAGGAAGGGCAATGACCGGGGATCCGGTCATGTAGGGTGCACAGTGTTTAAGGGTTACCATTCATGACATTATAGGCACGGTAGAACGGGTGCTAAGGTTGTGAGGAAACAGGTAAGCGAGGAGCGAAGTAATTCTAAACTTGGCTGCCTAACATGCAAACTTTTAATAAGAAATCTTCCAAATTTTTCTCTTATTCCTTTGACAGAAACTTGTGTAGTCAATATAAGTGCCATGAAATGATTTTATCATTGGATACAACTAAGAACTGGCCAATCTCAAGCAAAACAGCTGTTTCCAAAAGGTTCTTTGACTACTGTACCAAAGCTGCTGTGTAACTATGCAAACTCAATGTCACACACTTTATTTTTAAATGTCCTTCATTGACTGCTGACTAGGAAATTAGTTCACCTCCAAACCTTATTTAGAGATCCAACAATGGCAAACTCATCTGAAATTTCTTGGATCTCCACATTTATTCAATAATCTAAGGCAAGCTTGCAACACTTACTGTAGCATTCTATCAGCTAGTTTCTGTAGCTCCTGGGCTTTGGCTATGTGATACGGTAATTCACCGTTTTTATTTGGAAGATGGAGGGCTGTAAGGTATCCAGGACTTTCAAGAAGGTGTTCTGCAAAACTGATCAGATGAAGCCTGGTTGCAAAATGTAGCAGAGTTTCCCTAGGTGGTGGATCTGTAAACAGGATATGAAGAGGAAATCCAGAATTAATGTCCGTCTTGTACACATTGTGCATATAGAAACATTGGAACTGTCAAAAAATGAAACATAACATCTCCTAAATCAGAAACATGTTAAAGAAAATAAGTAATAGCGGAAAATTGATAACTCTTGAGTCTTCAATACTAAGCTAGCACAATGATTTTCACTACCGCTTGTTGACAGCATTGAAAGATTCCTGCTTGTATGAAATGGGCTGTTTTGTGACAACAACATTGGTGTGCATGTCTATTTAGTCTAAAGTTGTGAATGTTTCTGCAGAGCCAAAAAATGCAGACATCATTCTTCACCACTGACCATAACTTGTGTCTACATCTGGCATCTGATCATGTGACATAGGTATATGGTGTCATAAGGGCTCTAGGTATTATTTTCTTCAACTGTAAAGAGTTAAAGAAAGGGCAGTAGCAAACAGAAACCAATGTACTCTATTTAGGTCCTGAGCTAAAGACCGCTGTTCATTAGATTTATCCTAAAAGTTAAAAGTAGAATCTTCATCAAATTCCACTTTCATATTAATAAGCTTTCTGTTCAAGATTATTTTACACCAGTAAATCAATCACATATACACTAAATTGGTTTTATACTTGTCTGTAATAAATTTTCCAGGGTAATTATTTTACATGCTTCATTTAGAAATAAATGACGAGTCCAGTCACAAATCATAATGATGATTATTTATACATAGCTAGTGCTGTCAGTGACTGTTTAAAGCAACAATCTGTCCAAAAACAACTTGACATTGGGAATAAATGGAGCCATGGAAACACCAACGAACAACATATGTGGATAACATGCAATCTGTCTTACACCTGCTCCATAGATACTGTAGAATATCTAAGTTGGTTTGTCTCATGATCAAATAATAGCCAAATGTGTCTCATTAGTCACGTTAATTCCAATTAGATAACAACTACATAACCCATAACAACACAGGCAATTGTTGTAACTAAACACCTAGTTTTCAAGAGACACACCTATAGGCCCCCTTTGTGTGTAAAGGGAATATTCAGAAGGAAGTTCTTTGTTGGAATCAGTTTCTGTCTGAAACTAAAATTTTTATAATATGAATATTGCAGAAAGAAAATGTACAACGTAATGGCAAATCATTTCAGATATTAAAGTACTTGTTAAAGTGAAGACTTTTTCAGGGTGATTGGTTTAATACTGCATACCTTCCCAAAGTTAACCAAGCTTTAATAGTCATATAAACTTCATATACATATGAAAATAACTACCACTGGACTTAATAGTGATAATAACACTTACTAATGGTGTTAATATTAGCCTAGATGTATAACCATTACTAAATGTGGTCAACAGGATACTGCCACTCATCTGGAACTACATTTCATGTGTGAAGTCCATACAAGCCTTCCTGAGTTTATAATGTTGACGGTCTCAGACTTTATAAACCTCTTTTGAACTAAAATGATCTGTCCATCAAAAAACTTATTGACCTCCATAAAAACCAACATTGTGGATCTCCACGACCTCTTCATGACCTCCACATCAAAAACATTTATTTATTCTGTAGTTTTGGATTTACAGTTTTTACAAAGGATTTCAGGCTTGGACCTTTTCACCACAATTGAGCTTTTGATAACATAAACAATTAAAGTTCTTTTACGCCCTAAAATACATCTTTAACCTCTCATTTTCCCAAACATGGTATTCTTAATGGGCATCATACACACATCATACACAATCATGGCCTACAGCAAAGGGAATAAAGATGAACAAATGGTCTTCCCTGGCACCATGGACCTGAAATATGAACATCTGAGTGTCATCTCAATACTATTTACAAAGTTATTACACAGCATACCATAAATTCCCAGTGCATTACAAAAGTATCAGGTACACCATCGCTATGTACATTCAAATTTACATCTAATCAAACACAATTTAGACCAAGTGCTGATGATGTACCACACAATACAGTAGCTACACAAATACAGGCCACACTCTTCATCTACAAGCTGTCTGATGGACAATGATTAGAGGCTTTGTTCTTCATATGTTATTGGGTTGGACTATTTTGTGAAATGTACCATTAAATCAGCATTATGAGACCTCTAATTCAACAACTTGATGTAGTTTTCCTTTCCATAAATAGACAGTAATAATAGTTACACTTGACATTGGTGTGGAAGAGAATGTGTGTGAGCATGAGGGAGGGAGTGAATGAGCTGGTAGGAGGGGATCAAATTTGCTGTAGGGAAATGGGCAATATTCAAATGTTAACAGTGTCAGCAACAAATTCAACTATGTATAAATGTGTAAGATTCTTCAATTTAATTTGTTTTAATGATGGAAGGGGGGGGGGAGAGAAAGGGAGGGAGAAAGACTAAAAGTTCATGAAACAATTCCAGAGTATCATAGATCTGTGCCAGAGAAGGAATGAAGTACAATGTGTCATGGCAATTATTGCATTCCACATCATTAGGACTATACCCAAAGAATTGCAAGTTCTTGAGGGTGAGGGAAGTACAGTATGTGTGCTTAGTAAACAGGTGGCTCATCACATAGAAAACTGTACAAAGACTGGTAAAACACATAGGACAACACACATAGGACAACACACATAGGACAACATTCATAGGACAACACACATAGGACAACACACATAGGACAACACCCACAGTTCACATTGAACCATTGAGGGATGTAACACCGAACCGTTGAGGGATGTAACACCGAACATTTGAAGGGCTTAACACTGAACCTTTAAGAGATGTACATGTAACATTGAACTGTGGAGGGGTTTAGTATATCACAAACTACTGTATAGCGCTAATGAAAGATAAAGATTCAATTTACTGAATTAATAGACATAAGCCTATATTGCAGTGATACTTTTTGTCATGAGAAGACCAAATTGGACTGTACATGTACAAAATACTGAACACCGGTTAACTGTCACAACATTTGAATTTTATAGCTCAAAATATGATTATCCCATAATTTCAAAAAGGTTTGTTACTTCTTTTTGACGGAGATTCAATTCTTAAAATTGAAAACATTATAAATTTACATGATGAACATTAAGGGAGTTACATTTCCTTCCCATCTCACTCACCAAAGATATAACATCAAATACAATCAACAATCCAACATTGAAAGAACTATCCAGAAAAATCTGTAACTGTAACATGAAAGAGTCCAATCTACTAGATATGGCTACAACAGTGAAAACCAAAATCACCACAGAATAATGACCATCGAGGTTCCCCTCTGACTAATCTTTTATTTACAGGTCAAACCTTCCCATGATTCTGCAATTCAAGCTAATCTAGACAGGACTGTGTGTGACAATAGTATTATGTAGGTTGAACTCAGAAGAATGGAAGCCTTCAGCAAGCAATCTCTTGTACAAATCCATGTGAAGTGTAAGAAGTAAGTTGGCAGGGTTAATTGCATGAGTCAGACAAATGCCCGACTGCTTTATAACAGTTAAACAACACTTTTGTAAGAAGCCAAATCTGTTTGCTTTTACAGCAAAATTTGGGGATTTTGTGAGAAATTTGTTCTGAGTCACCTGCAGGGTTTCATAACAAATAAAGAAATTTGCAATGTTTGCAAATAGAGCCAAAGAAAAAAACCCAGCATGAACTGTTAACGGTAGATATATATCTCCAATGGATTTGTGAAAGAACTTAAAGTAAAGGTTAGAATAAGACTTAGCTCTTAACAAATAAGGTACTACACGACATCATCACAAAAGCTCAGCTTCATGACATAGTTTATCAGTTAGAACAGCTTTTTGACCTCCCCATCAATGCCTCTTGAATGTTAATGTCGCCTATCATTCTATTTCGAGTAGGAGATCCTTGACTTCATAGAACAGCGATCTGAAACCATCTCAGAGGGAATATTACATTCAAGAATGTCAAAAAAAACAATTCAAACCCCTGTACCCTCAGACAATGAGCAAAATAACTGTAAAACATCACTTCAATTTCACACTTGGCTTTTTCTTCATTTTCGCACAACATTTCAAGCTACTGATGTCAAAGAAAAGCGTTTAGTGAAAAACAGATTGTGGATACCAGAAATTCTTGTAATTGCATGACTCAGAGAGTCACCAAACAAGTTTATCTTGTTTCTATACATTTTGCGTTTTGTTTTCCTTCGTGCTTATAGCAGCTATTCTAGACAAGACATCAAATAAATTACAATTTGGAATAATAGTAACCATATAAATTACACCAGTCCATTGTAAGTCAGACTTTTGTTCAAGCCTTGTTATCCAAATGAGTCATCATGAACCCAACTATGCTGGCAACAATACAATGGTTAAGCCAAATCAATGGGATACCTCAAAAGACAATGGAAAAACAAATGTGCGGGCATTCTGTTGTTCAAATAAGCTGAACTTTAAAGTTAACATTGAAAGCCTCTACATGGAACTTACATATTTACCAATTAGTATGGTACAACAACATAGCCATGTGTGATATTAATTAGGCCTAATGCCACCTACACTTCATTGTGTTGAAAATGACCCTGCGGAGTATCACTTAGGTGTTTAGAAATATTTTTAACAGTGGCAAAATGTGTTTAATGAGTATTTCAGTGGAATAACCATAGAACTAGCTTGTTTTTCATCTGACATATACAGTAGTGCATCAGCTACAGTAGAGGAATGCTGGGAAACCCTACAGTACCACTTTAATATAGTAATTACTAATTAGTGCAGTAATGGTACAGAATAGGTTTATAGCCAATGCCATGGTTGGCAGCACCAGACATGACCAGACCAGTACTCTTATTTGCTGCCAACCAATATGGAATAGACAGCCTGGATAATTCTTCCAGCAAAATATATAGGTTTGCCTCTCTATAACTAGGTATTGTTATAATTAACAATATCAGAGCATGATTGGCAAGATGATTGCTGCATACCTACACTTGCCTTTTTTCACTGTGTGCTAAGAAATTTGAAATTTATGCCTATTGGCCCTAAAAAGCTGTCAACAACAGGTGCCTCCACAAGTTCTCCCCCCCCCCCACCATCCTTACCAGGGTGTTTCTCCAGCTGCCATATGCTTCCTTTACTTTCTCTACACTCCATAACAATGCTGACAGAAATCAAATTCAGCCCACTGAATATTAATATTAATTGTACTCAGCAATCCTAAATGTTATCTTCAACTTTGGATCTGTTATACAAATGAAAGTCATCAGTTATTGCCTCCAAATTGAATGTGAAACGTTGCTAACAGTTTTGAAAAGTACTTTCTGGGGTTGAGTCCCCAAATGATTCCCACACATTGAAGATTCACTGGTAATTGTCTTACAGAGGAACAGATGTTCTGAGAATTGGAGTAAAATGATCATTGAAGTTTCAACATAATTTACAGCATTACTTGACATTCTAGCATAGTCAGGAGTAATATTAATGACCTTTAATTCAGCCAGTATTCAACAATCACTATCATAATGTTTGGGAGTTTACCCACTGAAGTCAATCAGAAGTAAGTTAATGTATGTATTTTCAACCTTTAAACCCACACGAACACCAGATGAACTCTGACTCTGACAACAAATGACAAACTGCAAACAGTTGATGGTTATCAAGTGTGACAATATATGATTCTAACTTGACACTTGACCTCAAATTCCTAAAAGTCCTGAGCAAACAGCAATTATAGCCAACTTTGATGAATATCTATTTACTATTGTGGAATCTCAATCGTATCCTTTACCTCAACAATGAAATCTATGAACCTCTTAATTACTTTGAACTTAAATTTCTGCAGATTCATAGAGCACCACAACAACAAAAATATGACTAGGGTCAAACTTTTGTGAAGTTTTTTAAGAATTTAGAGGAAAAGATGCATCTTGTCAACTCTAGTCAAAGAGACAGGTAGCAGTTTATTTATCAAGCTCCCTAGTATTGCTAATATGAGCCACAACAAATCTTTATGTTTTTGTGTTTCAATAATGTTATGCAAGGCATATCGGTTGCCCCTTGCCTTTTTATGACTCAAGGACTCTGCCACTCGAATCAATACAAAAGCACTCATGGTTATGATGTGATATAATATAAGGCATATCCTTGATCTTTGAAAAATTCACAATTACTTGGCCACATCCAGGGTACCACCAACTCAAATATTGGTTTGATTAGTAAGTCAAGCCTCTGGCTAACCCAGGTCAAGAGAGCTCAGTTAATACTAAGGCCATCAAAAATTGTCTGCTTCACTTAATACATTATGCACACCAATCTAAACAGTGAATGTTAGTTGTGGCACATACCAATGAACTTAAATTACAAGCCTTATATCAACGTTTTTCCATTTAAAAATAACAATTTTAAAATAATCGAAAGTGTATAAAATTATAAATGACGGCTGATGCTTCCTGTGAAATGACAGTTAATCAAAACCTTACATTTTCAACTGCTACAAGGCTTCACATGATACTTTAACGTTCTGAATATTTCACAGGAAATATTAGTGTATTCAACATTTCATGAAACATGCCATATGGCTGATAGAACACCATGTAAATAAATGTAAAAATTAACTTATAAGTGGAAACAACAAGAATGATTGAAATCTCCTGGGTATGAAGTATAAACCAACTTGTTAATCCAATGTTTTTTCCACTTGGTACATTGAGGTGATAGAGTTAGAACCAATAGAAAGCATGCGAAATTGCTTGATAATAATACAAGTTTAGATAGGAAGTTAGACACATTGTGCCCACAGGTAGAGACCAGACAGCCAACAGTGGCCATGTGTGTGAATAGAAAGTATATATGCCAACAGGTAGAGTATTCACAGCAGCCATGTCTTGGAGAAAAATGAATGTGTAAACAGGTTTATAAAGTAAAACTTACAGTAACTTTGGAATATTTGCAGAAACTCATCAGATCCAAAATAATGTGGAATGAATTAAGCATGTCTAATGCTTGACTAACTTGTGATCATACAACACCAGTTTGGAAATTATGTAGCTGTGGATAGATTAAAGCACATGACATCTGGTTCACAGAAATGACTGTGCATGGAGATATGTAACAAAGAGTCTATAAACCTAAAACTGGTCCTGACAAGAAGTGAAATACTGACATCAAAAGCAGCTTGTAGCTCAAGGCAAAATGACTGATCAATCAAGTCAGTAATAAAACTAACAACTATTTTAGCTAAAGTGAAAACAAGGATCTGTGACTACATTTGTACAAGTCATTAATCAACAACAAGTCACAGAGCTGATGGGCCATGCTTTGCCCCAGACATGATGATAGCAGAGCTTCCATAATTCCGGAAGGTTCCCACTGGGACTGGAATTTCAGTGATGTACTTTACTGGAGGAGAGAAACACATCTAGGGAGATCATGTGTAACTTTGCATGAAAGCCTGCCAGCTATTATTCATTCTTCGTTTTTATAATCCCATTTTGTAGTTGCTCTCCTGTCAAGCCTTTAGCAGCCTTACAGAACACTGTGTGTTTTCAGTCCATAGAATTATTTCTAGCAGCTGGTTTACAAACATTCTTCAAACAGAGGCTAGAGTCACTCAGCTTTTTTAAATAGAGAGAACATGCCCATATCGCTAAAAATAGGGCAGATTTGTAATGATGTCATCAAATTTGAGACAATCCTAAATTAACTTCATACTACAGTTCATTAACATTACAAACCATATTCATATCAGCTAATGTATAATAATATTTGGGGTTTCATAATTATTTGTATGTAATATAATACATAGCTAAAAGAGTCCTTTATAAGTCTGGAACATCCAGTCTGACAAAGATCCCAGAGTGATTTCTCTGAATTAACAATGTTATCCAAGATACTCCTTTTGCAACATGTGTGTTTGTGTAAAGGGACTACCTACATGCAATATTTAAAGTGTTCAGAAACCTTCTAGCACATTCAGCTGAATGTATGTCACGTTCTTCACCTGCCACTGCTACTCCTGGACACCTAAAGGACTGATCGATCAACTTATATCAGTTTACCACTACTGCAACAAAACGACAAGATCCCTGCATATATCTATCATACTGTAGAATAAATGCAGGCGTACTGAGGGTCTGTTTCAGCCCAACAAAGATGTGAACAATGCCCTCACCAAAGGTTGTAAAATTAAGGATAACATCCAACAATAGACCTGATGATATAATCCTCTGTAACTGTTTGTACAGAGGAATGGTGATCTATTGTTCTTGTAGACAGATGGGGGTGGCTAGCGATCAATATTCTTGCTATCACTGCCGGTATGCGAGACCGGGTGATCCATTATTTGCAACTTCAACATATTTCGACAGCAGACCTATGACATTTGAGTTTGAGGTGCCAACTTTCAATTGCTCATGGGGCCCTCTCAAAGTGTCATGAAAAGTAGTTTTTCATGAGACATTTATGTTCACAGCAACAATGATCCCTTGTCATGTGAACACTCTGCAACCATGACACATAACAAGTATGACTAGAAAGTCTAAAACATACCAAATGTGCAATTGACATAAAAAAAATATTAATCGTATTCTGGACTGAATGTAATTCAAACTATGGCAACTACAGGGTTTAATTGTACAACTTCCCAAAAACTTTAAAAATTAGCAAAGATGTGCTCCAACACACTGTGTAAGAATTGAGAGAAATAATACCATAGAAACATACATTGCTTATACAATGTTACATGAGTACATTCCACTTAAGAGCAGAACAGCTTTCTGCTCTGTATTATAACTAAAACATCTGTCTGTATAAAGTTACAATGGCATCGCAATGAATATATAACAAAACCTGTATGCATTCAAAAGAAATACATTATTTGGCAAACCTTCCTAAATTGAGTTGGATTACTTCGTCTGTCTCGCACACTGCCCAGTGTAAACACTACACAGTCATGGAAATATCTGTTCATCCGTTTACAAACACAGTTAAATGTACAAATACACAAGAACGTATTTAATGACTTAGCTCAACTTTATACAAAACCAGTAAAAAAGGTATCAAACTGAGCTGTGAAGAGAATATAAGGCCTACCACCAGTAGAGATTTTATTGATGTCGGGTGCTTAATTCTTTTTCCAGATGAAAACTTGCTTTGTTCCAACAACAAAACTTGGAATGTTCAGGGTGTTTGCTAGTTGTAAGATCAGATCCACTTTGAGGTAAGCTCAAGGCCATACATTACCAACAGATTCTTTAAAATCTTAAACAAAGCTATAGAAGCCAGTCAATAAGTTTTAACAATGGATTCAGAATTTTTCTAAGAGGTTTACTTATTTTAAAAGATGCATATTAGTATAATTTACTTTTTGGAGGCTCGGTAATTTATGCAAAATCAATGCAGCAATGAAAGAATTGTCTGATGTTCTTCCAACCCCCAAAGGCTCACGTATTTGGGAATGACAGTAGATTGTATTTGCAGAGCTGTATGTTTTATATTTTAGAGGAAGTTGCTAATAATACTAAGAAGAAAATGCATGTTTCCTATTTTTTTAAAGAAATTTACACCGAACTTCAGGGAGCGGAGCATCATGCACCAGTTGACAGCCTACATACCCCCAACACAAGCATACTCTATGTAGCAATGTTAGCATAATGTTTAAAACAGGTAAAATACTGCAGAAGTAACTTTGAACTTGAGCATGTTCAAATTGTGACAAAGTATTTCTTTAACGAATGGGGTTCAACGAATGGGAGTAAACTGTGTGAAAAACTTTGATAGATGCATGTACAAAGTTTTATGGAATGTGGTATGCGGAACTCACTGAGACACGTTTTGACAAACAAATTGTAGACTACAAAAAGAAATATTAAAATGCACCATTACCCTTATCCTTTCTGTGAAAGAATTGTTTAAACATGGTTGTTTTAAACTTGTTTTAGGTGTGAAACTGACTATCATTCAGCCATATTCAACTTAAATAATTCATTCATAAATATTTCAGAGAAGGCAGGGGCTTGTGGTTTTCCGATTTAACATGTGTAACATAAAAAAAAATCTTTTCACTTGATCGTAGTAGATTATGAATCACACACATCTTTCTATTAACACTTGTTCCCTTTCCCCCACCTACAATTATTGTTCAATCCAAGTTCTTGAGAAATCATGATGGCCACAATATCATTTCCATGTTTTGTGATGAAAATGTGACAAAATACCCTAACTTTATGAATGTATAGGATACGTTGATCAGTTGATTACACAGTAAAATTAACGTAGCAGTGATCAAATTTTCCACAAAGGGATTTGTGTATATGAGTACAGTCCAAATAGAGAAAAATTGTCATCTAGGAAGATTGAACAAACTTTCAAAAATTACCTTAATGGATCAACACATACTGTTGGTTTTTTTCTTCTTTTTGTATAAAAATGC
>KN896215.1:0-13590 GCA_000934455.1 Apostichopus parvimensis
TTGGTGCTCATCTCAAGAATATTAATGAGGTCACAGGGTCAAATGTAAACATTTTCAGAATTGAATCATACTTTGTGTGAAGGTGTTGGTAGATAGGCTAGCAGGTACATGATAATGTATGTTCAATGTGATATTATGCACATTTATTAGGGTGCAGGGCTTGAGTTGATTTTCGCTAAAATAGCTTGTAAACAAGGTAAGTTAACATATTTAGTAGGTAGGTCCACAGTCAGCGAAAGAACCTTGCTGATCAAATTAATCAACAGTGACGAAAGTTTGGGATGATAATCTCAATTGGCAAGGAATGACAATAAGGTTTCTGGGTTTTTTTTCATTGCATTGAGCCAGAGGACATCGTGAACTTGCTTTCATTAACTGCATGATGTCAGGCAAGGAAACATCAGTTTGAACAGCAGAGTTTAACTTTTTCTAGGAACAATTATGCCATCCGTGACAGTTTGTCTTTTGCATTTCTAAACTGTTTCCATTTTTTATTGTGTTCAAGCTGTCAGCCAACTCTAAGTCAGAACTTACTCAACGTTGTTACTTTAAGGAGAAAAGGGTGTTCAGTATTTAAAACCTTTAACTCCTAATTTTTCGTGTGGGCAAACATTCATATGAATGTGCCGTCAAACGGCGTCAATTTTGCAGGCGGTGGTTATCAATCTTTTTGAATTTTTCTTTCATTAATTAGGTCCAGGATACAGGTTAACCTACCCAGGCTATGATTATCTTGCATTGAAATGCCTTTCCTCAAGAAATGTACTGGCTTCTGTTGGCAATCAAATTGGCACTGGCAAGGAATCAGGTGAGTTTTACCGGTACTGCAGTTGATAGCTATTTCTTGATCATGTCATGTCATTTGTCTAAGATAGTGTTTGTGGTATAACATTATATTTCCAGTATTTATTTGCACCTAACTTACCTGGCTCCAATAGCATGCACTTACCATCTACTTAACCTGTAAATGTTACATAACTTAGTACAGTAACTTATTTCAGAATTGTATATTCTTAAGGAAAAGGAAGTGAGCTTTGAGTGATAAAGATTACAGTGCTAACATGTTTACCAAGTTTTGTACATTAGTTAGATGGGAAAATTGAAATGTTTGACATAGGCAAGTATCCTCACCAAAACCTTTCAGAACCATTTTATTTTTGGGCAGCCCAAATATTTTTCACTGTGGTTTTAAATACTTTCATTACTTACCTGAACTTCCTCATTTCCACATTAGAATCACAGCACCATTCAGTTCATTTGGAGAACTTGTAAGCTGACAAATAGGCAAAAAGGCAGTACATTGCCTTGATTGTTCACCAAGGCTATTAAGGCATAACTCATGACTGGAATTATTACTATTTACATGTGGGGAGTGTTGTAAGTGATAGTGGTTTCCACAATTATTAAAATAAGTTTAATATTAAGTGCTGAAAAATGTTCAGTATGAAATGAACTCAACCAACATTATGTGATTTGTGGCCAAGTAACTTTTCACTGCCTTGTAGCTGTGTAATCTTACTCTGCTCTACAAATGTGTCTCTTACTTCTTCTTTTCTTTCCTTTCAGATATTTACATAGTTGCTAATGATGAAGCAGTACAGTTTGCACTTAAACTGCATAGGTAGTTATTTCAAGTAATGTCAAGTAATGATAAGTTCTTTGATATAAGTTTCAATAGTAAGATTTTTAAGGATGAATTCTCATTATTTGTTTTATCCTTCTTTGACTGTTGCTTTGAGGTTTTCCTAGACTGTAGTGGTATACTGTCTGATCTTGATCTGACCTCTTTAATTCTGACTCGTTGTGGAACATTTTACTTTATTGCTCATATAAATTAATCTCTTCAAATTATATATAGGTCAGTAATTTTAGAAAGCATGTGTTGGAGTTTTGAAGGCAAGAGTTTAGGAAGAAACAATCGAACATTTGCCAGAATTATAAATTTCTCTAAAATAATCTAAATTTTGTAGGTTGGGAAGAACATCATTTCGAAAACTGAAAGAGAAGCGAGATTATCTAGGTCACCGTAATGGGGCATCTTGGCTATACTTATCCAGACTAGCGGCCATGAAGGAGTTTGCCTTTATGAAGGTGAGAAACAGTAATATCTGTACTTTATAGTATTGAAATTGAAGGAGAAACAAAAGCATAAGCCTATATAATGATGGATGATATCTGCATCTAGATGCCTGTCAAAAATGTTTTTGATTTTTCCTTGATTGTAAAGATATGACTTCAAAATGTACAGTGATCTGTGTAGATAAGAAGTATGTAAGCTTGATCAAAATACCCTTCCCTTCACTTCACTTCACTTCTTAGGTCAGTAGTGTGAAACTTTGACATGATTACCAAGAACACACATATGCTTCATGACAGATTCAGATTTGGTAGACAAGTGGTTTATAGATCAGATGTGAAATACATGTTTTCTTTTATTTTTCAATTTTCTGTAAGTTTTTTGTGATTCATTGACAAAAGGAATCTTGTGATAGTGATGGTATATATGTGTGTGTATGTATGTGTGACATAGATTGTGAACCTGATTCAAAGGTAAAGATTGAATAAAAATCATACATACTGTAGTATGTAGGCCCAGCATCTTGATTACAATAACCATTATGTTTTCTTGTGAAGGTCAGTAAACATAAACACAACTTCAAAATTAAAGTTCTGAATGGTCTTCATACTTAACAGAGATCCATATTAGTGTGTACTATCCCCCTTGAGTTTAATACACCTCATAAACATAACTTCCAAAGTAAACCTGGGATGCAGTTTCTTCTTGGTATCTCTGGCAGCCATAGTAGTTTTGTTTATGTGCAAAAGGTCTTTTAAATTCAAAGAGATCAAAGTGGGAAAACCTAGTACACAGGATTACTTCAATATGTAAAGCTTAGATGAACTTGTTATGATGGACCTTTGTGAATACAAGAACTGTATTGCTGTTTGGAGAAGTGAAATGTCAATTGAGGTCATCAGAGATCAAAACCTGAAAACTTTCTAATGTAAACTCCAAAAGTAAATCTTGGATAAACTTCATACTTGATAAGTGGATCCACTAATGTACAAGGTTTAGAGGTTCTTTTTATGCCACCCACAGGTGTAAGTACAAGACAATCTTGTAAGCATGTTAATTCCAAAAGATTTTGAGGAGACAGGTCATTTTAAGGTCAAGATAAGTCAAAGTGTGAAAAACTTGTGAATAGGTCCACATGAGTGGAATAACCTTGCTGGTCATTTGAATGCAGCACTGGTCAAAACATGAATTCTTGCTTGCAGTGTTACCGTACATATTTCCCAATGAATTGTGGCAAGGAATGACAAATTCATTGGCTTCTGGTTCTGGAAGTCATAGGTATAGGTCATTTGCTCTTAAAAGAGGACAAAACCTGCAAACCTAGCAAAAATAACTCCAAGTTGGGCTTCATATGAGGTATGCATGCCAGAACCTTACTTTTTTCTTATGCGGGTCAGAATTCATTTGGGATTAACAAAGGCCAAAGTCCTTGGAACCTTTCCAAACCAGATAACTCAAAAAGTAAAGCAGGATGAATACACGAGTAAAAGAATTTTGCCGATCACTTCAAGTCAACAATGTTCAAAAGTTCAAACATTGTGTGAAGTGTTACTTTATATAATCTTCTTAATAAAGGTACAATTATGTGTATAAAATAATTATGTGTATAAAATGCAATCTCTGCTGCAAACTACAGAACTAACGTTGGGTATTTTCTTCTGTTTTAGTACGATAAATGAAACAGTTGGTACTAGTGCCATATTTTAAGATAAGTTAAGATACCCTTCTCTTCAGAGAAGCAATATTGTCTCTTAGTTATATTAAGGTCATTATATCAGTATGTGATTTTGAGCTGTACCCTTTCTTCTCAATCCTTTTACAGGCACTATATAATAATGGGTTTCCTGTGCCAAAGCCAGAAGACTTCAACAGACATTGTGTAGTAATGGAGTTGATGAATGCCTACCCACTGTAAGTGTAACTCACCCCTTCAAAATGTAAACAAGAGGGAAATCCACAGAGTTGCATATCTCATTGCAACCACCTTTAACAAATAATTGTTAATGGGCTGCATTGCCATAATAATGTTAAAATCCAACCCTCCCCCTCCTCCCCCCCTCATTCATGAATGCCACAATTTGTCCTTTTACCTCTTGACTATGGACATTAGTCATCATTATTACTATATTTTTTTACATTACTTAACTTCCAAAGGTTGCACGTGTATTTAGATAGTACTTGACATACCTATTACAACTATAAAGGTTGCAAGTCAGTTCAATATTTCACCTTGTAGTTATAGAAAAAGCCATTTTGCCTAATTTGACCTTTGACCATTCGTTGACCTTTAATAATAGTGACCAAGGCATCCACATGTTTCTGAACATTAATACTAAATTTTTAGGTAATACCAGATTGTAATATACTAGAATATGTTAGAAAGGTACTGAAAAACTCAACTTTGAACCACCTTTGCAATAAACAACATGCATTTTCTGGATTGTATGTGACAGAACAAAAGAACGTGAATATATGTTTCAATTGAGTTTGGAATTTCTTCCAACTTCATGACATATAAAAATGTCAAGAAGCCAATTTCAAGTCAAGTCACAAGTCATTATGTCTGCCAGTCAAACCAAGTCAAGTCATAGCACATTTATGGTCAAGTCACCAGTCATTTATTGCCAAGTCAAGTCATAAGACATGAAAGTCTGACACAAGTTCAAGTCATAGACTAGTCAACTACATTGTGATAAGGTCCTTGTGGGGTAAGAGTGCTTACAATACCTGATATTTATGTTATTCCATGCACCTTTTTATCCCTTGGTGACTTGGAATTATGACTGCCATCTAGGGGGGAGGATCTCTGTGTATTCATTTACTGTTTCACATTACCAGTAAAAGCTAGTTTACTAGTAAATATAAACTTTCTTTTCAGCAACCAGGTTCATGATGTTGCTGAACCAGGAGCAGTCTACAGTGACCTTATGAATCTGATTGTCCGTCTTGCTAATCATGGATTAATTCATGGAGACTTCAATGAATTTAACATCATGTTGGATGATAAGGATAATGTGACTATGATAGACTTCCCCCAGATGTTATCAACCTCTCATACTAATGCTGAATGGTATGTCTATAAAAATGCTTAAAGCCATATGATGCATTCAATTTTAAACATGACCAAATGGATACACACTTGTATCTCGACAATCTAAAGAATTTTGGCACTAATATGTGCTAATCATTAAAATTGCATAATTGTGTGATTATCTAGTACACATTAGTTCCAAAATGGCTTCTTTAGAACATTGTAATGGAATACATTCTGTGGCATTAAAGGACAAGTAAACCAAATCATCTAAAAGCTTATATGACAGAGATGTTTGATGAACCATTCACCGTAAAAATCTTAACGACAATTCTGATTTGTTTGTGAGATAGCGTGGTTCAATGCAGCTGCCATATTATCATTGTGTGATGTTTTAGTTCTACAACGTATCGTAACCTTTAACCTCCTCTTTGTTTACTTTCTAAATTTTCATGGTGAACAAAAACAGTGGTGCTTGTGAAACTAATGCCAGAGTTAAGGCCATCTCTATGACAGGAAATAAATATTGTAGTTAATATGAAAACTTGCTGTGTATGACAGAACATTGAAACTGATATCTCCGAAGGAGTGCCATATTTTTCTTAGACCATGCTGGGAAGTTATTTTATTAAAGGCCAATATTGCTGGATGGGTTTGCTTCACCTCTAATTAGATTCACCATATCCATATCTCACAGTTGTCTGTATTGGCATGCATTCTGTAAGATATTCAAAAATAAAATACATATATCACTGTGAGGTTTACGAGCATATACAGCGTAACTAAGAAAAAACTCAACTTTCAGGAGAATCCCTGCATTGGCCCCCAGTTGGACAACTATACAGCAGAATTCTGATGAAATGACCACTATGGAGAAAAAGTCATTTTGAAATGGGAGCAAGAAGTAACTCCAGGATTAACCATAATTTTGATTCACAAAGTTATCCTTTGTAAAGATGTAATTTGGATAGACATTGCACCCTCTGCTGTGTAGCAGGAAGAAGCAGCATCCTGACTAAATTGCCTGCCTATGAGTTTGACATGTACAGTAAAGGCCAATTCATTCTCCACATATATCACGGATGATAGTTATACAACATCTTCGCACATTTTATTTTTACATATAGCCAAGACTTGAAGTTTGTTCAACATTTATCTAGCACATATCTCATTTCTAATATCTCTGATTGGCTGTTTGGAAGTTCAAGAACTATCTGAACTCCCAGCCTGAGATTGACGACAACTATGGCAGACCAATTGAAGTAAGGAGTCATGGTTACAGATGTGAAGAGTTTCCTCTACTTTGCTAGCCTAAGAGGCTAAGACCTAATTACCACAGAAATATATCACATAGAAGCTACTTTGCTTTTCTGACAAGGATACACTTTGCAGCAATTTGAAGGTCACTCGCACCATCTTGCTACACCCAAAACAATAACTGGTGCAAAGTGTGCAAGGTTTTGACGAAATCTTGATCTTATCGTCTAAATATAATTAATTTTCACATATAGAAACACTTGAAACATCAGATACAACACCAAAACAAAATGAAACTGGGACTGAACACCACTTATCTTTTGTTAACTATGCACAGGAACATCTGACAAAAAAGTACATGAGCCACAAAGTACTGTTAATGTATTACATTAATGTTCCCACCATATTTCATATTTTGAGAAAGTGTGTTACTGTCAACACAACCATCAAAATTTAGCGTAGGCCAGGCTTACACTTTCATAACACTGTATCCATAGTAGGCATTCTAGAGAGAAACACTACATTGTTTCCATGGATTGTCTGTTGAACTAGTTCAGTGAATCTGATGGTAAGCGGAATGTGTTTTGATAGTGCTTTAGTGAAATTGAACTGGAAAAAAGGGTATTGGAGTATTCTACTGCTATATAGATATCAAAATGAACGGTGTACTCACTGTATAGATAATTTAGTAGATAGGTTGTTCTGTTCATTAAATAACTACTGTTATCCTGTACAGTATATACAAACAAAACCATTTAATGTTAACATATTCATTTATGTGTCAACTATATCATGGGATGTACTGTACGTAAGCACAAAGTCAATGGAAATATAACAAAATGTTTCTATCAAATATTCAATCTTATCAAATATTCAATCTTGTTTATTTGTTTTAGTAAATACAACTTACCAACCCAAATTTATGTTCATTAATAACTACTGTGTATCATGTACTGGAAGTTGAAATATGAACTGATGTATTCATGACATACAAAGCATGGATCAAAAATAAATAGATTTCAATAAAAATATCTGATATAAAACAAATCAGATTTTGTTGCTAAAAAGAAATAAGACAAACTTGTCAACCCTGTTGAGTTGCTACTTCAGACTTACCAGGTGGTTGCTACTTTTAAGGCTGCAAACAAATGGCTCAGAATGCTTTATCAAGAGTAATGTATAATTTTAATCTCACTTCCTTTCCTCTGACTGTATGATCACATCTGACCTAGTTTCTTTGCCTCCAGATAGATTAGAGAGAACAGTTTGAAGTGGGAGTCTTTGTGTTTGCAAATAATTAATAGTTGAATATCCACTGCAAGCAGAAGAATTAAAACTTATTCAAATTCATGTAAACATGGATAAGCCGAATCATAAGATATACTATCCTCAACTATTCTGCCTTTATAAAGTTACAAAAGCCCCTACATGTTGTTCAGCGATCTCGACAAATACATCCTAAGTTTTCTTGTTTTTTGGAAGTTATTTGCATCTCATTTTTTGTATCACAATTAGTGCTATTGTCACAAGTGACAATGGTTCAGGTGAGCCTACACATTGACATTTCCTGTTGTTTATGACAGAATTTTCAAGCATTAACAATACATGAATAAGTCATTTTATGACGTCTGCACATGAAACTGATTTGCTGTACAATCTTTATGATAAAATTCTTTTATCTTAGTATGACTCTTTAGTTGTATGCACGATAACTCAACAAGGGAATGATTGATCAATGCCATACTTGGTTGGTGGGTGGTCCATTATGAGTTG
Organism: Apostichopus parvimensis; assembly: GCA_000934455.1. Classification (NCBI taxonomy): domain Eukaryota; kingdom Metazoa; phylum Echinodermata; class Holothuroidea; order Aspidochirotida; family Stichopodidae; genus Apostichopus; species Apostichopus parvimensis. The sequence continues at coordinate 8,139 of KN896215.1, forward strand.
ATGAACCCTATTGGTTTTGTGCTCATATCATGAATATTAATGAGGTCACAGGGTCAAACATCAAAATCTTCAAATTGCAATAACTTGGCAACCACAAGTTGGAGATTCTTCAAACTTGGTATGGTGATATTGATAGACCACCTATACATGCTGTTGTGTCTTGCAATTGATATCATGCATATTTATGTAGAGGCGGGGCTGAGCGTTATGCTTGTAACAGAGTTTTTATGCACGATAACTCAACAAGGGAATGATTGATCTTTGCCATCCGGGGTGAGTGGATGGACCATAATGAGTTGATGAATCCTATTGACTTTGGTACTCATATCATGAATATTAATGAGGTCACAGGGTGAAACGTCAAAATCATCAAATTGCAATAACTTGACAATCATAAGTTGAAGTATTTTCAAATTTGGTATGGTGATATTGGTAGACCACCTATACATTTGTCTTACAGTGGTTACTCATGCATTTCTCCTTCTTGCAGTGACATCGGTTTATGCATTACCATATCAATGTCACATAAGAAATATGCTGTTATGTGTCATACAACTTCATAACGAAATGTCATTGCATAATGAATTGCACTAGTTTTGTGACATTAGTTGGGTAGTTGAATAAAAGCTAAATATGAACATTCTCCTGGCACTGAATCACTTTGTGGTAGTTTCAAGATTGAAATTAGATTTATATTATTTTATATTATTCTTATATTAGATTTATAATATTCTGGCCCACCATGTTAAAATATGTGCCCGAAAATGTTGAAAGTTTGGGTAGAGGTCAAAGGTCATTTGGGGTCATCAGAGGTCTCACGTGGACTTTAAAGCCTTATAATCACAAACTTAAACATGATATCCCAAGATAGGTTATATCACATAGATTATATTAGGCATGTGTCTTTCTGATAGTGAGTATAAGAACCCTGTTATTTTTGGTGGAGGTCAAAGGTCATTTGGGGTCAGCAAAGGTTCAAATGTCAAAATATCAGAAGTGCTTTATCTTGAGAACTTTACCCTTCAAAAGAGATTATGTATGCATGGTACATTACCCAAATGATAAGTAAAATTGCTCCACAATTTGCTATATAGGTGAAAGCTCATTTAAGGTTTGCAGTGCCCATGATTCCCAGTCATCAAACCATGTAAGCACAGACTCTGTTTAGACTTATACTGCTCTCCATCTAGTCCATCGGGGCAGGCTCGATATCGTTCACTGTTGTTGCACATATTTAGTACCAAGGTTTGATCACATATTATGGTGTGTTTTCATATGCTCATTACAATTCTCGATGTTGGATGGTTCGGGAAGTGTTATCTTAAGAGTAAACAGCAGTTTAAGACGGACTCATTTAGTCCGCTTTGCGTTGTAAGGACTTCTCCGAACGCAGCGATTTTTCAGTCAAGAGCCAATCAAAATCCTTATTGTATGGCATGTGATATGTCAGCTGATACAGAAACTGCTCGGCTCGGCGTGATGTATATGCACAGTTTACAATTCGTTTGCATAACGTACTGCATAACAAGAGACCGATGGGCTTAAAGTCATACGAAATTTACAGCCAACAGTTGGCAAACCGACGTCAAATGTGCCGATATATGAAGCAGTATTGAGGGTGGCAAATTTTCATGCCTAGAAGATGCTTCCATGATTCAGTACACGAACGATGAAGGTAATTCTAGGCCTGTTACTAATACGTGTTAGACCATTACTGTGACTAGAAAGTATACATAACTTCCTCAAGTGATACGAATGCCAACTATGAAAATTTAGGACAAGGCTCTTCAATACTATACTACTACTAGTTTGCCTTAGACTAGAAGTGATTTACTTAGCACCCATGAAGGATAGATCGACAGCTACCTTACACTGGTATCTGTTATTTTATGATACCATTTATTTCATGTTTTATTTGTCATGAAACAAAGAAATGAAATCAACACCAGTGTAGGTTCGATAGGCAGACTAACGTTAAGCTCAATGTTGGCCTATGTCTATGGTCTTGCCTATAGTCTTGGATTAATTTGTCAAAACAGGGCCTAACAAAGCCCAGAGCATGTCTCTATGGCTGCTGGTATTACTTGCACACATACAAACAAATGTAGCGTGTAATGTAGCTTATACTGTATACAGGCCACTAAATATATAGGCCTAGGCAATGCTACAGTATTGCCAAGTCTCAGATGTCATCTTGTATTTTGTACACCTAACAAAGCGAGTTGGCATTTGTAAGTTTCCAGCTATTTAGCATCAGCATGGCACTCGATTTAGTAGCACCTATAGTCTTATTACAGCTCTTTACAAATTTGGAATAAAATATTTGATATCAAAGCATCTTGCATGGTTTATTTCACTTTGATGTATGGTGAGGCCTTCTTTTAGTATGGGAAATCCTGTCAAGTAGGGTTGCATGTGTTCTCAAACCTTTGTAGTGTGTGGGTTTGTAACTATGCCATACCAAGCTCATGGCTCCAGGCTTACACTGAAATAAATGGAATATCAGATGGCTTATTAGTCAGTTGAGTTCCAGTGTAGACAATTAATGTGAACCACAGTGTGATTGACGGGACAATTCAAAATACTGTATCAACCAAACAAATTTGGTTTTGTTTTGTTGCAGATGAAAGTGCAGGCCCATCGGCGTCAAAGAAAAGGATATTGTGGTGCTTCCTCTCCAGAGATTTCTCTGGCACAACAAAAACTTGTGGAAAAGCAGGACTTGAGTTTTCGAAAGGAAGAAGATCTGGTAGCGGGCAGACAGAACAGCTGTCTCAGTGTCTGACACGAGATGCTGAAAAACGGCTCAAAGAAGCTGCTGAACAGAGATGTGATGAAAGGATGAAAATGCTATTGCCCAAGACATTCTGTTTACACATAACAGAGGAAGACTCCTTGTTCCTAAGCAAGTGGCTTTGGGTGTTGGTCATGTTGTCAGTGACGAGGAAGTCATATAACTCAGAAAGGGTTGTTTGTGTACCCAAAGCAAAACCTGGTTAATGTTTTGTTGTTTATATTGATCATTTTCTTTGATTTTCCAATTTTGTTTTATTCATTTGATCATTTCCTTTCTTTTTCTCATTTTGATTTATTCATTTGACAATGAATAACTTACCTTGGTAGATTGAGGATTTCCCTAAAGTTTCACTTTTTTGCTAACTACTACAGGGCAACAGTTTGTGGTCAGGTGGCCCTGTGTGACCTTTGTCTTTTTTAAACATAGTAATTGTTTTGTGTGGTCCTTGTTTTCTAGGAATACATGTACTGACTCCAAGCCTCTATCACTTTTGAGAACTGTGGGAGAAATAGACAGTTTAATAGCGAAATAGTTTTGGTAGGAATACTCTTGGTGATGAATGTGTATCTACAAATTTATTTAAGGACACTGATCAGACCCATTCATAAGTTTAGATTCGGGTAATGTGTCTGGTAATTATTTAGTAACTTAATTGACAGCTGATAGGTCAATGGACCCCAGATACCAGGGAGTGAAGAGCAAGCTTGTCTAGAGCCGTCCAGAGAGCCAACCTACCCCAGAGATGTCCCCCAACAGAGTGAACCTGCCCCGGAAGTAACTCGAGGAAGCAATTATATTTCGCGACTTTGTATTTGGTTGACTCGCGCCGCGATTGTGTTCTTATTTCATTGGGACTTTTAAGCATTTTATTTTCCAATAAGTTCAGTGGATTTCTTGTTAGACGTAACAGCTCTGATAAGATCTGTAAGTTACCCATTTATATCATTTACATTTTTCTTTAAGTTTAAGTGACCCCATTGTTATTAATACAAGATTCATGTGCATAGTAACCTACTATTTTTTCTTATGTTTATTTTTGTGTGAGCATTACGCCTTTTCAAGTTGTCCCAACGATCTCAGAGTCATCCGGTCCTACTCTCATGAGAAGGTGCTACTTGTAATTTTTCCAAACCTTAAAATATATATTTTTGCCTTGACACTGCGTTTTTGATCAGCTATATTTGCGTTAAAGGTGAGTCTCGAGGCAGACTTCAGGAGAGGGACAGTGTTTAAAAATGCATTTATTCAAATTATGTTTAACACAACATAAATTTGTTGTTTTCTTCGAAAAATAACACTGCTTTAAGAATCCAACAGCTCTTAAAATATTCTTCGGACATTCCTCTATTACTTCAGCCAACACATCCTGGTTCTTAATACTGTGTTATATATTTTATCATCTTGCTGTGACAAGGAACTACTCTGTACAACGTATAACAATGACGTTATCTGTTTATTGTTTACTCTTTACATTACACCTCTCTTAGCACCCAACAACTGTTAAAATGTTCTTCAGACGTTCCTATACAGCTTTCAACCAACATTACCTGGTCCTAAGTACTGTCAGTGAAAGAACATTTAAATTATGTTATCATCTTGCTGTGACAAGAAACTGCTCTATTTTCATTATCGTACAACGTACGTATAAGAGTGACGTCATATGTATATTGTTTACTCGTAAAATAACACCTCTCCTAGCACCCAACAACTCTTTAAATATCATTTTGATATCCCTCCATTACTTTCAACCAACACATCCTGTTTTTAAATAAGTGCAAGGACATTTAAATTATGTCGTTTCCATGTTGCTGTTACAAAGAACTCCTGAGTTTTAATTGTCGTCCAACCTATAACAGTGACATATGTTTATTGTTTACTCGTAAAGTATTACCTCTTTTAGCATCCAACAACTCTTCAAGTATTCTTAAGACATTTCTTTAACATCCAACCAACAAACCTTGGTTCTAAATTGGTTTAGTAACATTTAACAACTGATCATGGTGCTGTGATTAGTCGTTGCTGATTTTCAATTTAGCCCACACTTCATAGTGAGGTAATTTGTTGTTTACATGCAAGATAACATCTCTCCAAGCATCCAACAACTCCTAAGATAATCTCAGGACATCCCTCTAAAACCAGTGGCGTCGTGCCCATTGGGGCCCGGGGGGGCACGGGCCCCCCCAAATTTTGTCAAAGGTGTCATAAAATTTTGTCAAAATTTAAAAGAAAAGTGTTTTCGAACAGTGTCACGACTGAATTTCTTGTAGGGCCTACGAGAAATCGGGCTTCTGTTGACTGCTTGGTCAATGGTTGTTGATATTCAGTCCAACGAAAGAGTTAATTACTGGTTGATAACTAATTTTCCATGAAAATATGGCAAATTTTTCTAAGCCTGTAACAAAGTTGGGAAAGTTAAGATAAATGTAGTGAACAGAGATTATGGGACTCCATGTTAACTTCTTGCAATCAGTTCTCTAAAAGGTCCACCAGGATAAATTTTCCTCATGATCTGATAGGTAGTTTCGAAAAAATGAATAATAATCATTTCAAATACAGTCACAATTAACCTGGAAAATAATCACTTCATTATCGCACGTTTTACCTTAGGTTTCGCTACTTTCGCTTTTTCTGCCCATGTTTTCAAACGGCATAGCT
>KN896226.1:0-14180 GCA_000934455.1 Apostichopus parvimensis
AGACCGCAGCGCATTACAAAATCAAGATGGCACTTTACAAAGTATTGCAGAGAACTCTGGAATTTGAAGATTTATTAAGATTTCTGTGTAAAACAGTAGTAAAAAAATGAGACACCTTATTCTACACAAAATAAAATTAAGAACCACACAACATGAAATGGTTATTGACCCAGAAAAATTGCAAAAAGCGCAGTGGGTTTTGTTTTTCACACAGCCTGCGAAAATGACAACCTCCAAATTAGGTCATAGGTCATGAAACATACTGTGAGTGTTAACAAATCTCTCTTGATCTGTACATCTTGAAAAGAAAAACAGCTACACCTCAAGTAAATACTAGTCCAAAACAATGACCCTAAGCAAACTTGGAATCCTCTGCCTTTTTCTTCTTCAAATGCTGGTTTAGTTTTTTTTTTTCTCCTACAAAGTATTTGCTTAAAGACACTTCTTGGACTCACACCTATACTTTTGGGCTATTTTATCAAAAGCTCTTATGACAGGATTGGTGTACGAACTAAAATGCAAAGTTTATCGTCGAGTAAATGTCGTCAAAACGCCACAGTTGTCAAATGGCATGCACTTCAGAAAGTCTCGATTTTACGTTCTCGTACAATGATTAAAGTACAAATTGATTTTCAAACCCTTTGAATTTTTCTTCCTCTTGAGTTACTGCGCCCTCAATCGAAAACCTGCTGACCGATCTCAAGACAGGAAATCCGAACGCGGAGCATAGTCATTGTTTGAATATGACGAACATCATCATCATCATCATCATCATCATCATCATCATCATCATCATCATCATCTCCTGTAGCAAAAATATCTCAGATTCTTTATCGGTCATTTGTATCATTCAAATCTCTGGTGAACCAATTAGTTAAAAGGATTGCATCTATTTTACAGTAGCGTTACTCTTGTCCGAATCCTTCTGTCTCTTCTATTGCAAAGTTGAGCTTCTCCAGCAGCTGGTCAAAACTCTTGTACGGCGGCAAATCCAGACGATTGAAACTGGGGGAATAAATAAACAGAAGAGTAAATAATCCACTCTCCAATTATGGAAAAACAAATGCTGATTTTGATTGGGGGGTGGGGGGCATCAAACTTTTACCCGCGGTAATTACTGGCAATCATTATTTCGCGATAGCAAAGCGCAGACTCAAACACAGACAGGTCAAAAACCAGCAAAAAGAAGGAAATTGAAAAATGAGGATATTTTAGATACTTACCAGGTGTGACTACGTGGCAGCCAAGTCTCTTTGCCAACTTTTTCTATACAGAATTTTTGAGGACCATTGCTCCCTGTGAAATCGTAAAGGAGCAAATAATTGTCAGCTTTTATGTTATAATCAGTCATATTTAGTAACATGTTATATATTTTTTCCCCTTTCTGCTACACCATTTAGTCTCTAAATTTACAATCGATTAAAAGTGGAATATTAACATAACAATGTCACCTGCAACCTTTCCACCTTTTTCCAAAGGAAGTGTCTTCATACTGCCATTTCTCTACACTGATGACACTTTAACAAACTTTCCATTTCTTTCACTCTTTCCCCATTCCATTCAGACTCAACAGTAGAGCAAGTCACAACTTTGCTGGAGAGTCTGTGTCAAGACTTTTAACCACTTCAACATAATTTCAAGCTTAACCATGTTTTATTTATTGATGTTTTTCTCACAATTTTGTTTTACATAAACTTCTTGTACTTTGCCAACATGATTACAATAGTGCAAAACAAACTGGAAACCGAACAGATCTAATCGGTCAAACAGTACTTCGTGAAATGATAAAATAGTTCAGGTCATTCGTTAACTGAATTAGTGAGAATATGAGAAACAGTACATGACAAAAAAAAACCGGTTTTGAAACAAAATAAATGACGGACGAAAACTTTATCTAATGTAGAAAGTCAAAGCTCTCTTTCAAGGCTCACCCATGAGTTCTGAAAATCCACCGACCGGGAGGCGACACGTTCCTGTCACAAACTGGAGTAGCCTTGCCCTCTTTTCGTTATCCATTTCCTTGACGGCTCTCCAGAACCACTGGACCTGTTTGCTGTCCCTGGTGTAGTGACGGTACACTGTGCTGTTGTACCAGTCATCCACGTCAAACTCTTGCATACCACACAGCATCAACTAGAAACCAAACCAAACATTAACGTTTAAGTCTCAGAAGTGATCATTGGTAAAACAATTTTTACTGAATCAATTTCAGAGAATTTTCGGATGGCTGAGGCTGATTGCTTGAAATTTTTTTTTTTTTCCGTAATCTTGAGGTCAAAACCACATATCATCATAGCATGTTGTATCATGAAGATATGATCAGTTTTTTAAATATTGGTGATATTTTTTAAATTCATCTGTTAACAAACAGCAGAATGGATGATGTCATCGGGGCACTTCTGCTGAAAATGTCTTTGTATTTTTGTTATAATATTTCAACCAGTTATCCACCGAGGAAAACAATATCTCCATAAAGAATTTGCAGTTGGATGAAATTCTACAGACAGAGAATATCCACAGCTCTGCAAACATTTCAAACGTATCAGATTATGTTTCAATGATACATATAAGAAAGAAGACTCTAAAAGACTCAGTCAAGCTTGTGAAGAACAGACTACCTACTGTGAGCCAATCCTGATATGAACAGTGCACTAATGACAAGTAATACAAGACAACTGTTGAAGGACTAAAAGAAGATATCTGACTGGCACATCAGAGGTACACGAGGGGTACATCAGAGGTTAACGAGGGGTACATCATAGGTACGCGAGGGGGTGCATCAGAGGTACACGAGGGGGTACTACAGAGGTACATGAGGGGGTACATCTACATCAGAGGTACATGAAGGGGCACATCAGAGGTACACGAGGGGGTTCAACAGAGGTACATGAGGGGGTACATGAGAGGTACACGAGGGGTACATCAGAGGTACACGAGGGGGTACATCAGGAGGTACATGAAGGGGTACATCAGAGGTACACGAGGGTACATCAGAGGTACATCAGGAGGTAGGTTTATCTCATGCTTACCTCCAATTCTCTCTCATCAAAGTATTGTAGCCACACTAGAGGTACAACTTCATTGAAACCTTCCAGGAGGGCTTTAGTCTGCTCATCGATTCCTCGATTGAATCGCCACTGAGTCATCAAACTAGAAAGAAATCAAATGGAGTTAATTCATCATTTTGACATTGACACAAAGCAGTTGTAGTCTACAAGCCAAAAACATGTAAAGCAATGTAAGGGAATTTAATGGTTACTGTCTTTCAGTAAAAAGAGTTTCAAGTAATAAAAAATGGAAGAGATGGTACATTAACTTGTGGAAAGGGAACAGATGTAACAGATGGAAGGGGAAGGGTAACACAAAGGGGACAAGCAAGGAAAGGATGAAATGGTAAGGGTAACTGAAGGGGGAAAGGGTAAGGGGAAGGGAATACTTTGCTCATAATACGGCAAACTCAGTGGTTGGAGACATAACCCTATATTCAGTTTCAAATTGGAAATGAGAAACTTGCAATCTCTCCTCTTTCTGCTTCACTCCATTGCAAGACGAAACAGTAAAAAATTACATATAATTTAAATTTTAAGTGAAACTTGTACTTTAAAATTGCTGATAAAATTTCCAATTTCTCACTTGATGTACTCTTCCTTGTTTTCTTCCGATACTATTATATTCGCACCGTCATCTTTAAGCTCCACCGTCTCAACTTTCCCGAGAATCTCAAAGTCTGCGCTGAAGGTCATGCCGAGGTCAATTTCATCGATGTCATTATCCCTATGATAAAAATCATGAGAGGATGATATTTACGTTTGTTTGGTTACTGCAAAAGTCCTTAGTATCACATGGGTCTTTGATGAATGACCGTAATCTAGAACCCGACCCCAATCAACTTAATGGGATGAATAACAGGATACTTAGATAAAACTGCTCAGTTTGGACTTCTGCAAATCTTTACCATAACAATATGGTACATGATCAATGAAAACACTCAACATGACATAATTCTCCTTTGAAACTGAACCAAAATGATTGAATTTCCAATGCTGATTGTCCAGACAGTACTTACCCCAATTTGCAAACCCCCCCACCCCTCCCCACCCCTCTTCATCCCAGAAGGGGTAAACATTGAATTTCTACTTTCCCTGAGAAATGTCCTGATCCATACCAGACTTTGACACCAACCAGGAAGGTATAAACTTTAAAAGGACCATACTCTTTCTTTGTCCAGAAACGAAATTAAAATATACTTACTTGACCCAAACCAAGGAACTGTAAAATTCGGGGTCAATACTCTCCAGGTCTTTCAGGGTCAACTGTTTGTTTAACATTCTCTTGTAGAAGGGCATGGTGAAACCACTGTATATAAACTTGCCGTGATACAGAGCCTGCCAGGCGGAAAGTGTGTTGATGAATCATAATTAACCATAATAGTAGTAGTAATAATAATAATCGTCATCATCATCGTGGAAGTAGTAATCATAATATTTATGATGATGATAGTAATAATGATGAAAATGATAATGATAGTCATACCAATAATAATAAAGATGATAATGATAATGATGATCATAATAATAATAATAATGATAATCATGACCATAATTATAACAATTACAACAATAATAAATACATTTTAAAATAGCACAACATGGGTCACACAATCATTTACAGAACAGAGAACAACCATCAAACCGTCAGGAAGCTGCTTTCAACATTGCAAACTTCTTTAAGCAAATCAGATGACCAAGGTCTTCCTCTTCAATGTAACAGTCTCTAATTTATGTTCTTGTGTGTATTCATTTAAGATAATATTCTATCACATATTGAAAACTTGCAGGCAGAATTTGATAAAACTTCACTCATTTGTGTGTCAATGGCAAAGTAAATCTCTTAAGTGAAATTTGGTATCAGTGGTTTGTCGTTGTAGACTGACTTTGTGGTCAACAAACTCGTTTTTTTTACAAGCTCCCAACTCCATAGCAATGAACTGTACAATGATCAAACTAGCTATCTGTCAAAATGTACGAAATACTGAAAAATTTGCAACATAACTGGTGCTCAACTCACCCCCCCGCCCCCCCCGCACCACTAAAATAAGAGTTAATCGACCAAAGGTGTACTGCCATAACATCCCCTCTAGACCTCTGTTGGGGGTCACTAGGGCTGCCTGTTCAATATCATACAAACTTAACTGTTTTAAGGAGTCACACACTCAACCATTTTTATATTAGAGATATATGTCACAATGAACTTTCCCAACCAATAGCAATGAAAATTTTTATTCAATCTGAGAGATATCACAGATTTTAAAGTTTTTTTTTTTTTTTTACTCTCAAGGCTGAAGACTCGATCAAGTTTGTAAATACATAGAGCCAAATGTGCTTCATTTTTGTTTTCTCTTATTTTTTGTTTTATATCTTACAAGGTTTATAATTCTGTAAAGGAGAAGGGTTTTGCAAATGCTGAATTTAAAATAAAGATCCTCTTAACTTGGTCTAATGATATCACTGTTTTTCAGTGTCAACACTGTTAACGTTCCACCTCGAAAAATACGAAATCAATAAAACAAAGAGAAAATGAAATGTTTCATATCCCAGTGGGCATTATAATATTACAGATTTAATAAACTGACAGTTCGCAGGCAAGGCTTTTAAAAGTAGGATATCTCCCAATTCAAGCAAGTGTTTCTTAGCTGTTTGGGGCGAGTTGTTCTTCACAAAGGATCTCTGTCGTATAAGCCGAATGATGATGGTTGGGTTTGTGCCCCCCTTTAAGGTTACCATGACAACCAGATACATACCATAGCTAGGAACCTGCCAACAAATCTGAAGTAGTGAAGATGGTCAGGATTGATGGATGATGCAGGGTTGATCTGTAAGCTGTAATTGTTCTTGTTGGCGTACTCAAACAGACAGTACATTGGATTTAAGACTTCATGAGACAGCATGAAAAACCATTCCCTAGAGAAAATAAAAAATTACGAAACTGAAATCAATTCCTCTCAAAGAACTTGAACAAATACACCCCAAATTGATAGAGCAATAGGGAAAAAAAAAAATGTAACGGCTCATTGAAACTTGTTCACAATTTATCACATATTCACAGCAGCAGCAATACTTTCCATTCTGACTTTTCATTTCAGGCTAACACTTCCAGAAGCTATGACACAATTTTCACCTTTTGACTCTAATTCTAGAAGTGAATGATACAAAGGATTCTCAAAATAAGAGGTCTTGTAACACTGAATATGAAACTCAAAATACATTCAATATGTGCAATGACATTCAATGGGGTTCTCCAGCCATGCACAAAATTAAAGAAAGGGCGCTGCCATAACGGTTCTACCTAGTTCCGCGACATAGCTTGACACGCTGCAGTCTCTAACTATAGATCATAACGGTACCGTGAGTTGATCATAAATAATGAGGGAGAGATCTTTTAAGCTTCAAGTTAATCTGACTGTTTGGAAACACCTAAACTTGTGTTTTCTAAAGTATTTTTTTCGGGTAAGGCAAGTGGATAACCCTGTGTGTCCGTATGGAAGTTCATCCAGCGTGTTCACGCGATCATGTCATGCGCAGTTGGACCAATATACAGACGAAGAGTTCAGAGTAGGCAAATATATAGAGACAGCTGTGTGAATATGTCGGTATTGGCAAATGTTTGAAATGGTTACCTAGCAACACCACCATAGTCCAGGCCCTCTTCTCCCCTGAATATGATGTAGAGACGTTTCCTCAATTCCGGTGACTGCAATCTCATAATCTAAAAGTCAAGAATATTATGATGTAAATACAAGAACTACGCACTACATACATATGAACAAACAAGTAGTGAATGCATTGCACCCAGTTGGGACAATTTTCTTTATATACTGTACTTTCATGTCCTGCATCATAGCCCTTGTACTGACAGTATGCGCTGTATGAGTATCCTGTTCATATCGGATAAAATTACAAACTGTTCATACTGTTAGTACAAGTGCTCTGAAGCATGATATGAGAGGACAGTATAGAGTGGTAATAACACTGTGAAACTGTCAGTACTGGCTGCCTTGATAATTGTTCATGAATAATCATGAGTACACCCAAAGGTTAAATATTCGACAGCAGTGACGACAAACTGTGATTTTCTTACCAATTATACGTCTTTTAACCTCCCCACCCCCCAACCCCTCCTTGTGCCGACTTACCTGATGAAAGGAATCTTCAAATAATGTAGCCCTCGTGACATTGATTTTGACGTGTCCTTGGAGGACGGCACTTTGACACAAGTAACGAAACTGTCCCAGCTTATACCTGAACGACCTCTCATAGGCTACTGGTACACCGAAAGCACCTTTTGGACTGGAAAAAAAATACATATAGAAAATAAATAACTTGAAAGCAACACAAAATGGGTTCGAAAATGCAGTTATTAAGTTATAATCAAACCACAAAGAAAGAGTCCTATTTGATCTGGAAACAACATGTTCACTTCTTGTGCTACTTGTCCCCCCCCCCCCCTCAACCCAATTCCCAGAAAAGAAATATAACAGTGATATACAAGTAAAGTGGTCCATTGGTGTGATGGACGTTACAACATATTTACCAAAATTGTTAAGACAAACAAAATGAGTTATTTTAACACTGACATGAATATTGACAAGTCCACAGAAGCCAGTAAACTCAGCTCTCAAAAGTCAAAGGTATAACTAATGCATCGGTATGTTACAATCATTTGAATCATAACAATTTAAGACTATTTGATACACATTTTGCAAACATTTCCTAAATTTGACAATCATTTGTAAGACTTTGAATAATTTCATGAATGCAGAACTCAGCTTGATTTTCAATCAAATATATCAAATATGAAAATTATTTCAAAAAACTTCTAGTACCAACCAAAGCAGTACTTTTGGTAGTAATTAATAATGATAATTGATAAACTTTTGTAAGAATGTTGCTCAACTCTCTCACCCTTTAGATGCTTTGTCTCTGGGATCTTCAAATGTAGTAACCTTAGTGTTATGATCTACGAAGTACCGTCGGCCTTCCTTGGTATACCTAATCTCCCATCCATCCGGTAGAGGATTCTCCTGAACGGCTGATCTGTTTTTTTAAGAGACAATTATTTCTCGATTACCCAGCTTTTTTCCCTTTCTGTGTTTTCAAGTTTACAACATTTTCTTTCTTCATACAGTTTCTGATAGACATACATACTACTTCTTATAGGCATGTAAAGCGAGATTAACGCAACACGGCTTACTTGATGAAGCTATGCGCCTTTCTTATCAAATGTTCAATATGAATGCATCTCCGTTTATGTCATATTTTGTTTTTTTAAGTAAAAAAAAAAGGTGTGCATTCGTAATACAAGTAACGCTGATAAAGTTGTTAAACTTGTAAATCTAGTAATAAAAATATTGCCATAAAAAAATATGCTAAAAGTTACAAAATTCACAGTTACCAACAACAGCATCGATTAAAAAGTTCACATTGAAGGTTTAAAGTCTTCTACCACGCCCAAGTTCTTCTCATATAACTTTACAGCAGTGTGAGATCAATTACCATAAAAGAAGAACTACTTGGAAAGTGAAGGAGTAGAAATAATTGTATCATTCCACCAGGACTACTCCACCCCTAAGTTGGTAGAAAGTACTCACCCCTGGGTCCTAGGGTCTTCCCATTGGGTTGTTTTACTGATGTGGTTCACAAAATATTTTCTGTTGTGCTGATCGGTTCTTTGTTCTGTGGAACAAAACATCATTTAAAATTGATATCATATTATATTATATCATATTATATCAAATTTTCAATTAATTGAATAAAAAACTGAAACAAATCATAAGGGTCATTTTGGTACAAGCAAGATAAATGTAAAGATAGAGGTCTCATATTGCTGTAACTGAAATATGGGTCATTATATGATTATAGGGAGAGGGGGGGGGGGGGGGGAGGTGGCCAACGTTTGTGATCATTGTTGGTAATCCTGTAACATAACCAACTCTGGTTGATGAATTTTGCAACTTCATACATGTAAGCTACTCATTAATATAGTATCTGCTGTGGTCACATATATTTAGCTTGGCACAGAAAAATGTGTTTCGTTTTATATTTTCATTAACTTCAATTATGCTTGAGAATATGAAAAGTAAATTTTCATCTCCTGAGGGGGGAAAAGTGGAAAACAACTTAGTACACAGCATACTTCATGCATCTCAACTACATACTTTTTATTCACAACTACAGTATGAAATGTTCCCCGAAAGGTAATGAGGGAGGTATTGAAGAACTTAGCATGAATAGAATCCCGATTTGTGACCTGATTCATTGGCTTTGGCTTCGGCTTTGAGTACATTGTTCCTGTATGCTGCCTTCTTTGACGAATCTAACCGTAATAGTAATTAACGACTTTGCATTATAGGTGCGACTTTGCAATCTGCGGTCCCCATCCCAATTTTGCAAGGTCGGTAAGAGTGACTCCATAGTTTTGACTTTTGGGAAACCAATAAAGCTCTAATACAAACGAACCGACTCTTTCTGTATCAAGTAATAACAAACATTTTAGCCTTAGAAACCAATTTTCAGTAGACGCATTGCCTTAATATAAAGGGCAAGCTCCATTCTTGTTACAAAGGCCTCAGTAGCCTGGCTGGTTCAAGTTGAGATCATAGTATGTTTTGAGGTCAAGTGAGGTCATAAAATGTCATCAAAAATGAAGATGAACTCACCCCATCCCAAGGGTAACGCACCCAGCGGATCATCTGGCACTGTTTCAGTAGTAGGTTGCTGAAATAGAAAAACAAGGAAGAATAAAAAGGAAGATGTTAATAAATACTGACTTGGACCAATTTACCTATACAGTGATACAAGAATCAATGTTGAAATGACTCCCCCTTTAACATGTTAGTAATATACTATCACCATTTCACGTCCGAGATATTTCTGCATATTGCACCTGGCAATGTTAGAAAAAAGAGCTCAAAAAGCTCTCTCAAATTAAACGTAAGTTTGGTAATATTATTCAGGCAATAACACTCACTGTTTACGTATAGCAATGTGGTTCACACCAGCAAGACCCTTTTCTTTTTACTTATTTTCTTTTTTTATTAAGAGACAGGAGACATTGCACTGGAGAGAGAAGCTATATATCTATTTCATATTTACCGTTGTACCAGGCAGATACAGTCTTTGCTGAAGCTGTTGCATGGCATCTTGTTGGAGCTGTGCATGCTGGTTCTGCCACTCTTGGTAATTTCTCATTGAATCTACCGTCGGTCGCTGCCAGGTGGTCGTCCTGGTGTTGTGGTCGACGTAGTAAATTCGACCCTGCGGATCTTTCCTCCTCTCCCAACTGACGGAAGAAGAAGAAACAGATCTCAATTAGCCCAAGACTTCTCGATTTGAGTTTTATAATTTTTCTTTTGATGTGACTCTGAGTAGCAGAGATGGAGCAACAAGGCCGAGTTAATTTTATGCTGAGGTATATTACTTAAACAGGAAGCTGAAGGAGGTTGCTGGTTTTGTCTTCTACGATTAAGACACTAGAGGTCTCTGTTGCAGGAGGTCATTTTGACCAGTATGAGCCATACTGTAACATCAACAGGCTTTAATGAGCTTGCACACTAGTGTTGAATGCTGAATCACTAAACACTTTATCCCTCACGTTAAAGAGACAACAAAAATATGAATACAAATATACATGTGAGAATTGTCACATATCTTAGCCGCTTGTGATGCTACCAAGACTTTATTATTTACAATGTTCAAGAAAAAAAACACGAATACGCACAAACTTGTTTCTTATTGTATTAGCTACAACCGATAACTTTTCCCTTTATTAATACCCTTTGTCTGGACAACCAAGGACCTTTTTTCTCTTTTGTCCCATGTCACCAGTTGTGAGGCCTTACACACACATAAGGTTATATAACGATCAAACCCAATACATGGCTCCTTCCTTCCTACCATTACACCAGTAGTGTTACTAATTGTCTTGAAAGCTTTAACCAGCAAAGTAACTCCTTACCCCACTGGCAGTGGCTGTGGCCGTTCCCATGTTGTCGTCTGTGTGCTGTGGTCTACATAGTATGGCCTGCCTTGTGGATCCAACCTCATTTCCCAACTAAAATAGAAATAAGATGGTTAGGATATTTCAAAACAAAGCTAATATTCTAATATTGCGCCTGTTCCTACGTACAAATCTATTGAAGGGGTCAGTAGTGAATCCTGCTCAAAGTGAAGGGCTTGTGTTGGAGGAGGGGGAGGTGATAATGAGGGGTTGTACTTTTATCAACATATTTATTCCTTTTGGATGACATTTCAAAATAATATGCCTGTATTTAAATGTCCCTGTATTTTTATGGTTTTAAGTGTGTGTAAGGATTCTTTGGTAGAGGATATCATCTGCACTGTTACACACTTAATACAGCTGTTCATGTTTGTTTGTTGAAATCCAGCAAACCTCGCCAAGTATTTACTAAAAACCAATTTCACAACTCATCTGAATTCTCATAGACATTTGCCAGAAAACGTTAAAATGCTAACTAGCTGAAAATTACTCAATCCATTCTAGTATTTAGCTATTATTGTGCAAACACGATACATTATTAATAACAAGTATTAATTATTATAATTACATGCAGGCAGCAGATCGATGATTTTTATCACCTACTTACAATTTCTCCATGATATCAAATAATAATTAAACACCAGCCAAGC
Source organism: Apostichopus parvimensis (assembly GCA_000934455.1). Taxonomy (NCBI): domain Eukaryota; kingdom Metazoa; phylum Echinodermata; class Holothuroidea; order Aspidochirotida; family Stichopodidae; genus Apostichopus; species Apostichopus parvimensis. The sequence goes on from KN896226.1 coordinate 11,706, forward strand.
TAGGGAAGTGCGTATTTATGTGATTTTAAAACCAAACATGTACACGAAACGATTATCAAAGTTTATAAAGTTAGCAGACGATCTAAGTTGCATATATTTCTTTTCTTCTCTTCACAGAGTACAGATACTACACACGACTGCTCGTGATTACATAACATATGTGACTCACTTTCCTGGAAGTGGTTGGTTGTTCAGATCCAGATTCACACCTCTGGCCCTACCCAGAGCTGTTGCAGCAGCGCCTGGTGGACCGCCTGCTGCTGCTGCCGGTGGTGGTGGGGCTGGTAACGGCGGTAGTGGCGGTTGGCTACCTCCTGATGCAGGCGTCGTAGAAGCCACAGCGCCGGTGGCAGCAGTGGTAGTCACGGCAACACCGGGGGGAGGTGGCATGGGACCAGCAGCTGTCTGAGAAACTCCTGGAGGATTCCTTGCGGTCGCAGTTGGTCTTGTGGAATTACCTACGAGAAGAGACAGAGAATACACAACCGTTTTACGACACGATAATTATCGATCCAACCCATTTGCAAACCATTACGTGCACCATATTCTTCCCCACAAATGTCAAGACCGGTAAAACTTTTGATTTATGTTCACGTGGTTGACAGTCAATTAATTATATGTGTTGCAGTGACATGACATTGTTGATCAACTTTCTCTTGATCAATTACAATAGTATTCTATTCCAATTCATGAACAGACAATGAAAGTGAGACATTCCAAAGGTACATAACATCCTCTACCCAACGCCCATCTCCCTTCCCCCTGGTAGGTTAAGGGAGAAAGCCCAGCGATAACCTTATCCTGTGACATGTTAAGTCATAAATGTAAATAAAAACAGAAAGGATAATAAAAACAAAAAACAAAACAACAGTCTTAGTAAAATATTGAGCAAAGAATAGGTGGTTAGGGGGAGGAAAGGATCAGATCTGAGGATACAGGTGAGCGATGAAGCAAGGTATATATGTAATACTTACTGTCACTGCTGTCAATTCCTGGAGGTGGGGGAGGGGGCCTCCTCCTGGGTCTCGGTACAGGTGGGGCATCTGTTGAATTTGTGGTGGTATTACCACCTGGTGCTGAAACGGGTGCTACTCCTGCCACAGGAGCAGCTGATGGGTGACCCTCATCTGACCGATTCTCTACCGCTACAGCTCCACCCGCACTACCGTTGGCCTGTGTTTGAGTAGTAGGACCTGGTAACAAAAACAAGAGACAACACATTCAAAAGGTAGAGAGGAGCCCAAGCCTCATTACATATGCGATTACCCTGGACAGGTAACACGGAGAAACCATTTCACTCGTCTGAGGTCTTTCTAGAAATCTTTCGAGAGGTGAGCACACGTTGACATTAAAACATTGTCCAAAGCTGACCATCTGCATACTTCAGAGAGATATAATATAATATATCTATATATATATATTTCGAAAACTCATACACTGGCTTCAAATAGTCAGTTGGATCTTTTTCAAGAAGGGGACTACTGGTAATGAGAGAAGGTGGAAATAGACGATTTATAGTATTAAAAAAAGAGTTCAGTGATTTCAAATTGAGCATTCTTAGTGGGTTTGGGTATTTACAAGTGACGACGATACTTGAAGCTTTCTGCATTTGGTCAACAATTCTATACGTGACATACAGACCATTACTCACAATACATCTCTAATTGATCAGATTTATACTCTTTCAATTTAATCCAAGGTCAAAGAATCAGTCAATTAATAAACTTGATTTGATGGATTTGTCACCCACACTTTTCATACTGGTATCAATTCCATGCCTTAAGCAAATTTTGAGAAACCTAAAATATTGGACTTTAAACCACTAATTGGATTGAAATTTGACAAGCAAAGCTTATGAAACATGTTATGATGGGATTTTGGTATCAATTAACATCTTATAATTTATCACATCAAATAAAAACACTGCTTGAACGATGACAGATCTGTCTTGTAACGCTAAATTTAATGCCTACACAGTGCATACATACCACTCATGGAGAAATGTCAATTTTATCCTCATCAATCTGACCTTTACCAGGATAGTTCAACAAATACACCGTATTGTACTTTGCCATCTACAATGTTTACATTTCACAGACAGTTTAATAATCTACTGTTAATTGAGACACAAAGCCAAACAACTTCCCCAAACGGCTGAGAAATATCTGATTCCATTTGGGAGGTGCCACAGATTTAATGTTTCTTTACATACAAGGTTGGAGACTTGATTAAGTCTAAATATGACATCATCAAGCCACATGTGCTCAGAAATATCTGATTCCATTTGGGAGGTGCCACAGATTTAATGTTTCTTTACATGCAAGGTTGAAGACTTGATTAAGTCTTATTATGACATCATCAAGCCACATGTGCTGAGAAATATCTTATTCCATTTGGGAGGTGCCACAGATTTAATGTTTCTTTACATGCAAGGTTGGAGACTTGGTTAAGTCTAAATATGACATCATCAAGCCA
>KN896229.1:0-11396 GCA_000934455.1 Apostichopus parvimensis
TGAGTTTTGGTGGAGGGAGGTCCCTTTAGTCATGCATAGATGAGAGGTTGGAGTCCACCGTCGAGACTATACATATGTGGCACTTTGATTATGCATGTCTCTAATAAATACTGCATGTATTGAACTCTTTGCATGTAAGATGATTTATCATCTTTCTGAACTGATAGTATCATAGATACTAAAAGCTAACAGTACTTAGAAAAACTAAAGAACTCTGTGACCGTTTCTCTCATCACTTCATCCCAAGCTAACATTTATATTCTCTATCTAACCAAATGATGACACCATAACAAATTCGGCGTGGATAATTTCATCTTAATTTCTTTTTATTTGATAGGAAGAGGCTTGGTGAATTCTTTCAAGCCAAGTATGACTGGGATCTGTTGGCTGCTAGGTCCATCTGGGCCTTTGGACCAGACAGCACTGGGCCCAATATTCTGGTAGATGATACCCTACCCTCTGAGGTAAGAAACTCCAGTCATTTATTGATTGATAAAATAATATTAAGAACTTATGGTGACACTTACAGCAAGGCTGAAACCAGTAAAAATATTTTGTTTTTTTTCTTGCACCTGTGGCTGTTCACAAAATTGAGCTATTTAGATCTGGTTTATGTTCTTTCTCAGGTCGACAAAGGTTTGCTAAATTCTGTGAAGGACAGTATAGTTCAAGGCTTCCAGTGGGGTACTAGAGAAGGTCCTCTCTGTGATGAACGTAAGTAGATTGCTCATGAATCGCTTTGATAAGTTAAAACAGATGGATGCATTTTGGTTTACTTAAAGTATCAAAAAATATTCCACTTGACCATTGTACATCTAATTGTTGCAGTAGATGAAGGTATTATTAGGCCAAGGTGTTTTATGTAGTTGCACTGACAATTTCTGTTGGCATTAAATGTTAATTACAGCACTATTAAATACAACAAGTTAGCTGGAGAGTGACTCTGTGTTTGTATTGATGTGGTAGGAAGTGGGTATGTTGCAAAGAAACAGCTGCTTTAAGAGTGACATGTTGAGTGATGGTTCTCCAATTAATCAAGTTATGTCCACTTCAGTGACGGAGGTACCCCAGATGCATTGTAGCTACAATTATGTGCATATTGATGAGTAGGCGGGGCCTAGCTATGAAACTGACCATTGTGTTGTTTGCCCTATTTTTCATTGAGGATAGCACTGTTATCAGTGTTAACAGTCTCATAATGTTACAATGATGACAGATTGTGATAATGTGAAATTTCCATGCTAGTATCATTTAATCGAAGACCAGCAATTGCTGAACTGTTTTAAGTTGTTTACTTTGTTTTGGTTGTATTATTTAAAGTGTTATCAATAGGAATGCCCAATGAGAGTTCTTTTCTCATGCCTGTTTACATGCATAGAAAAACAACTGAGCTTGTTAAGTCACATGTTTCATGTAATCATTTGAAACTGGTTGGCAGAAAACTTTACAGCAGGATCAAAGTACTCTTAATCTGGTCACACAAATTGTAAAGAGCTAATTTAAGCTAATTAGTAGTGCATTATGAGTAGCTAAGTGTAAGTATTGAAATCATTGTGCTCATTGCATTCCCTATTCCAGCTATTCGCAATGTCAAGTTCAAGATTCTAGATGCTGTGATAGCTAACGAACCCATTCATAGGGGTGGAGGACAGGTCATTCCAACAGCCAGGCGTGTCGCTTATTCCGCATTCCTCATGGTAAGGAGTTCTGAGCTTGAGTTTGTTTCTACTTTTTACAAAATAATTAAACAATACAGAATACATGAAGATGGAAAAGGAAGGAAATGGAAAAGCTTTGAGGATACAGGTCATCCTGTGGTGGTAACTAAGTTGATGTATATCAAATATCTATCAATAATTTAGACAGTAATCTTGAAGTCCAGTGTGCCAATTTTATTTTCATTAATAAACGTCCTTTTGGATAAACTTATTACTTTGATACTCTCACATAAACGATTAAACAACTGAAAAGAGGCTAGTGGACTGACAGTGACAAGTTGATTGACACTGGATAACCTAGAAAAATTCAAGATAATTCAGTGAAAGTACTGAAGATTTTTCTAAAATGCAACAAAGGTATATCTACGAAGGTTGCCTTCTGCCGTGGCCGAAGCATGCCTTTTTAATGGTGAAAGAGAAATACTGGAAACTGAAGCCCCCCTGCTTGCAAACTTCCCAGTTCACATTTAGTTGTGTGTTTGGAGAGGATCTATAGAAATTAGATTATTTAGATTAATAGAAAGATAAGTTTTTTTGTGAAAATAGCAAACTAAGTCTCGAACTCTTATGTGAAATTGTTTTGAACTATTGACCTCCGTGAGGTTGACAACTAACCTGATGACCATTAAAATGATCTCTATTTGTTTGTCTGCAGGCAACACCCAGGTTAATGGAGCCATACATGTTTGTGGAAGTCCAGGCACCAGCTGATTGTGTGTCTGCAGTTTACACTGTGCTAGCTAAGAGAAGGTAGGTCCAGCAGCAGCCTCATCCCTGTACAATCATCTGGCTAGGCTGATAAGTGTGAGGGAACCTAGCCCAGCCCAGTAATGATTTTAATTGGGAGGGGAAGTTCAAATATTAACCACGGAACATGAGATGTATTGACCAGTGAGTTCTCATATTGCCCAGTGTTATTTAGTGTTCTCCAGATGTCTAGCTTCGACTCATCTAGTGGTCACACGTGTATGTAAGAACACTGTTAGTCTCGGTGGAGGTCAAATGTCATTGTGGCGAATATTGGTCAAATGTGAAAGGCTTAACAGCAATATGTGTTACAAACCAGACAGTCAACAAAGATTTTATTTGTAAATGGCAGGTAGAGTAAGTTAATGTTAGCACTCTACAACATTTGGAAGAGGTCATGTGAGTTCAAATGAAAGGGGAACTGATGAAAGTGATACTGTAACTTACATGTGTGATTCCCATCAATAGGAAGTGTTTTTAGTAATAAGAGCTTCTTGCTCAGGTTTGTATGTATGTTTATATTACTGTAAGGGTGTGGGGTCTGTATTGTATGTATGTATGTATTTTAGATCCTCCTGCAAGCAGGAACTCGCGAAAAAGCCTCATTGGCTTATCAAAGCCGCAAGCTGACAGAAATCAGTCTCTTAGATTCATATTTAATGTCCATGATTATGAATTGTCAATTGTCAACAACTCTGTAACTGGAAGACATACATTAATCAAGGAGTGACTTGAACTGTAGACCATTTTGATTGTGTCTTTAATATTCTGGATCAGGATCCCCATGAAATGGTACGAGGACCACAATAGTGAGTAAGGCTCAGTAAGCCACAACGATAACAGAGGGAGTGAGTAAAGACAACAAGATTGGAATATTTATGCAAAGCGATCTATTCTAAAAAATATACATAGATAACAAACATCTTGGCCTCACAGTAAGGTGAAATTACAAAGAAATGGTATACTTTCATATGGTAATTTGGTTACGACGCGCGGTAGAGGTACGAGTCAACACAAAATAAAATAGTTTAATTAAAGGTAAAGATAAATGTCCAGATTGAGGGCGTCTTTCAGTTCTTTGATGTAGTAAGGGCTTCTGGTTAGCTAGAAGATATGTCACTGGCACTTAAGTTATTAGATTACATATATAAACACAACATCCCGTCAAAGTTTGAGATATCTGAGAATCATCGTCTGTCTTAATTTCATTGATTTGATAGAGAAATACGAGTTCACTTGTTCATTTTATACCTTTTATTTCAGAGGTCATGTGACACAAGATGCACCCGTGCCAGGTTCTCCATTGTATACAATCAAGGCGTTCATTCCAGCCATTGATTCGTTTGGTTTTGAGACAGATTTACGAACTCACACCCAAGGACAAGCCTTCTGCTTGTCTGTCTTCCATCATTGGCAGGTGAGGAGAAGGCATACTTATGCTGGAATTCATTCTCTGTTCGTTGCTGTGAATTAACTTTGTTAATAAAAATTGTAAAGCAGTAGTTTTGACTGGGATAAAAGCATTAAGAAACAAAATTTTGATAACTTTCCTAAAGACAAAAAAATAAAATACTAAATTTAAAACAGGAAGTTGAAATGTGCCCAGCAGGTTGATGTTGTTCTATCTTTGTTTGCTGCCCTGAGAGGAATTCAATATGTCTTATTGACTGCATGTTTATTTTATTACAGATTGTTCCTGGTGATCCATTAGACAAGAGTATTATCATCAGACCATTGGAGCCACAGCCAGCCAACCACCTGGCCAGGGAATTCATGATCAAGACCAGACGCAGAAAGGTACGTTTTATGAATCATCGGCAGTCAGGTGGAAGAAATCAATAATAAATGTCTGTTTGTTTGTTGGAATACATTTTAATGGCTTAATGGTTTATTTAGATGTGATAGTTAACAGATTTTTGAGCAATTAAGTTATTAATCAGTATAATGGCTTGTACATGTAACTGTTGCTGGTATATACGGTAGCACAAAGTCTATTGTCAGCTTGTTGCATGTAATGGTCGCAGACAGATAATGCATGAAGCAATCACTAGGGTGGTTTGGGCATAGAAATTAGTATTGGCATTTTACCTGTAAGGCTGATTGTAGGGTTACCATATGACCCAAGTAGTCATGATCTTCCTCTTAAAGATAAATATATTGTCCTGACAAGCTAAAGACCTTTGACGTTCAACAATATACACAAAAACTAAAATGTTACACATGCTGGACACATGACTCCGTAAGATCATTTCAGAAGCATTGCTTTCAACACAAAAACAATACTGATGGCCACATATTAGACCCATAAACTTGGTGGGAGAAAATATAACGAAGACTAAATAGTTACTCAAGCACTAAAAGTTCTGTTAATGTTGCTATTTTGCATTATATATATGCCATCATTTGGTATGTAGCCCTCTTTGAAATCCCTCCCTTGCCTTAGACCTCCTCTCCAGGACCCACTGTCCCACTTTTCGACCGAAGAAATATGGTAACCATTAGCTAATTGGCGTTCCAATAATTGTCTGTTTTTTGTAAAGAAAGGAATAAACAAAAAAATTGATTGCATTATTATAGAATTTTACCCTAGGTGAGTATAGTTAACATTTCAGAGAGCTTTTTGGTGGGCTTGTTATACTTCAGATGGTTCTACATATCTGTCATCATTTACTGGGTTTGTTTATATTGTATTTTGATATCTGTGTCAACCTGATTTCTTATATGTTTTCTCACATGATTTAATTTCTTCATAAAATCTGCTTTTTTGTAATTCAACTTGAATGATTTCCTATTTTGGTTTTTACAGGGTCTGAGTGAAGACGTATCCATTAACAAGTTCTTTGACGATCCTATGTTGTTGGAGTTGGCCAGACAGGATGTCATGTTGAACTATCCCATGTAAACGATATTGTTCATAGGTCAGAGGTCGCCTTATGCCGTGTGAATATTTCCATCAACACACTAGTGGAAGTTAAGGACAAACTTTAAAATGGGCCCAATTTGAATGCCTTTGTGAAGGCATTCAGTTTTATGAACAGAACTTGACTGTTTTCTATGAAGAATGGAGTCATTTTGTGAATAAAAACTTATGATAATGACTGAAGACTATGCAATGGTTAAGTACTGAACACTGTTAAGACAGGGTGGATTGTTTCCAGATACCATTTTTATTGAAGGAAATTCGTTTAAAGCTGTTCTACAAAGTGGCCAATCACAGCATTCTTAGTTTACCATATTCGGTATGATATGCTCGTCATACGGCCATATTGCATAATTTGTTTGCAAAATGGTTAAGCCTATCCTTTTAATTGATAGTTTCATCTTTCAGATACTACAATTGGAAAGCAAATGTATCGTCGTTGATTTTTAAGCCAGTGTTTGTCGTACCAAAACAGATTGTTATGTCAACCTTGGATAGTGTTGGTGCCCCTCCTATGTCCCCCTTCCTTAAAATTACTGATTTACCAAACTTCATTGTTATTTGCCAGAGAGGAGGAGAAGGGGGGGGGGTTTAGGGCAGGGGGCTTAGAGAGAGGGGTTAACAAAAGGAAGCACCAGTTCTAACATTGTCATATATTGATTAACCCCTGTGGATTTCTATTTTCCTAAAACAATAGATGTATATTGCCTGTGAATCATCTGTAGAGAATAAAGTAACAGCTGCATGTATAATGCAAAATGTAAGCTGTCTTCCAAATGATTAATTAGAAGGCTTTATCCCATGCTCATTTACTGAAATTGACCAGAAAAAATGTTAATAGGGGAAAGGGGAACTTTAAGGAGGCAACCTGTGGTGTCTCTTCCCACCCCCCACCCACTCCCCCATCCCCTCTGGGCCTGTACTTTTTCCTCTATAGTATTTTGTACTTAAAACTGACCTCCAGAAGAATTGTATGTTAAATTACTTGCAGTTTGAATCAACAGGTTTTGTTTCCAATATCAAAGATTCCACTGTGTTGAAATGTTGTAACACTGACTGTAAGCGTGCTCCATCTTTGAATATGTTGAACTGATTACTGACGATGGCGTTGTCGATCCACAATTCCAATCAATTAAGATTCTTTCCATTCAATTTGATAAATTTCTCCGAACCATTCACTTTAAGCGTTAAACAGATAATCTTCACATATTTCCTTGGGTAGCTAGAAAGTGGACTTGAAACTTTGCCAATGTGGGGTCAATTTTAAAAATTAAGTAACGATTTCTCACTGACTGAGCCAGTTCTTGGAATGGGTCTGTATATATGTAAAATCTTTGGGTGATGCATTTTGCTTTCGTAACATACGACCAAAATCAAGTGGTTAAATTGTAAGTTTATTGTTAGTGTTACTATTCCCCATGTGTGGGGTGAGATGTAGATTAACTTTTTAATAAAATGTAAAGAAAATTGGAAACACACTTCTTCCTTCTTATTTCATATACTTTGCCCATAAAAAGCTGTGATAATTGGTTTAGTCCTCAGCTCAATATATTATCTCCTTTACTTAACCTTAATCAACGTGCGAGAAAGACCAAAACTGTCCACCAAAGATCAAACTGTGGCACTCTTTTGCTGCCATTATTAGAGCACTCAAACTCACTTGGACATTTTATGTTTTCTTTCCACCGCGGGTGGCTGGGCAGTGAAGGGGGAGCACAGGAGACGCACACTCCCCAGTTGTGTGAAAAATCTAAAATATGCCCCATTTCATAAGAATTGCCCATATTTGGTAGACAGCATTCATTCATTTTATTTATACACTACCCATGATGATACCATGTATATGTTTGCAGTTGTGTTGTATACTGACTGAACAAGGAATTCCAAGTCCTCAGACATCTTTTGAAAAGAATCACCACATCCTCAGAAAAGTTCTGTTAAGGTTCGGGTGTCCTGATAAGTGGATTTGAACAATTAAAAGAAACAATGGGGTCCTAGCTCTGAAAAAACAATGGGGTCCTAGCTCTGAACATAAAATACACCTGTGTGTGTGTGTTGGTGCATATGTGATCCCTTGTGTAGTAAACACCATAACTAACCAAGTGTATATTTCATAAACTTAAAACTTAGTATATGGACTCTCCTTAATAAGTTCTTGGCTGTTTCCATTATTGAGCAAGGTCAAAGATCATTTGAGGTCACTAGTGGGCAAAAATATGGAAACCTTGTAAAAATGCTTACTGAACATCTGAGCATTAGTTTATAATGGCATCTAAAGATGGATGTTAGGTGCCCCTTAGTGAGAATTATACTTTGAGCAGTTTTGAAGTAGTCAAAAGCCGTTTGAGGTCAATAGGAGGCAAAATCTGAAAACCTTGTAAACAAGCTAAAAATAAGTAAATATAGCTTCACAGTACAGAATCTCAATTTTGTTATATAAGTGCCCCTCAGTAGGTTCTTGGCTGCTTTTGGTATTGGGGAAGGTCAATAAATGTCAAAGCCTGAAATCCTAGTAAACATGTTAGCTCCAAAAGTAAAACTGTAAATGCGTTGAAGCTTTAGAAGAGCTGTACATGGAAGGCGATGAGGATGATTTTGTAATTGTTCAGATGGATGTGGATGTGTTTCTAGATGTATTGCTTGTCCAAATATCTGCGTATGCTCCTGATTTTCATAATAGCAAACGAAGCACTGCCGCATATATTATTAATTTGAGGATTCATTGACTTTTGTGAATCTAGAATGACTCCAAGATCACGGCAGCCAGTGGCATATGAAGCGGGGGTCAGGTCCGAACCGGTTACCAGTAGGGATGTCATGCCACAGCCCCCCCCCCTCCCCAAACAAAAAATTCCCAATTTTTTGAAATCATTGTTTAATCAGTTTAAAGCTTTTCCAACTAGGGGACATCCTCACCCCCAGGACGTCATCTCTTGCACGGAGTGACATAGGTAAGATCCGCAGCAGGATTAATATTCCTCACTTAGGTAAAGAAAGTGTCCGTTGTGTGGGTACAGTAACTACGTGACTGTGGTCATCATACGCTAGGGAGTCTCTTTCTTGATATTGGAACATTTGGTGTTAAAGTGTTATGGCTTAATCACAAAGCCTTCCGGCTTTCGATTTAAGAGTTCTTTGTTGAAAAATGAATTGACTGATAACAGACTAGAAATGTTAAGCGAAATCGTCGGTAATTGAGAAAAGAAGGCACCACCCGGATTTGAACCGGGGATCTCCTGTTTACTAGACAGGCGCTTTAACCAGCTAAGCCATGGCGCCGCTGATGCCAAGTCCTGAAAAATAAATACATATACTCAATTAAAAACTACTGGGCCGTTCCATTTTATATGGATATTTCATCATACAATTCTCTACCTACCTATGGTGTAAAATTGAAACTTTTGTTTTACGAAGTTTCATATTTAAATATATGTTAACTCTCAATGGTTTGATATTGGTGTTTTAGGAATTATTTCGAAGTCGATGAATAGATCGAAAAAGTCGGCTATTTCCATAGTGATGAAAATGGAACATTCTTCACAGAAGTAACGATTTCTGTGTGTTGGGTCCGGGTACAATAATTGATGTGCAAGTGCACAGTTTAGCTCGTAATATGCGTTGTAAATCGTGCAGATAAATATTGCCTTATGTATCTACCTGCTAGCTAGCTAACTGTTTATCCGCATCATGGTGTGAAACAATGAAGTTCTACTATTCGTACATCTAGGGCTGATTTCTCCGTTAAGTCCTGTATAGGGCTAGTTTGTAATCTAACTGAACTTATCTGTTATCGGCCTTTTAATCATCCTTTATATTAAAAACTCGTTTCTATTTAACACTGAAAGAAACGGTAGTTATAATACTAGGCTCGGGATACCCTATGTAGCTAAGTTACGGCTGCTTTACCGTAGCCTGTTCCTTAGCCCGTGCGCTTAGCCTACACTGCCTATAGTAATTATTAGGTTTGTCGATGTTAGCAATAGCAGTGTAGAAGAATTATTTCGAGAGTTTTTACCACTTGAGTACAGACAGTCTGTGTGCTGATGGAGGTCTCAAACACTACCGATGAGAGTGAAGGAAATGCCAGGTAGGTTTACACCTTATACCATTAAACATTTGGCCTTGACTAGGCCGAAAGGCTAAACTTACATTTTGGTTAAAATTGAATCAAGTTAGGCCTGATATGAATGATGTAGTGTAAATGTTAGGCTTCCTAAATCCTAGTTAAATCTAGCCTGCAGTTGGGTTCACAGATGGTACTTTAGCTGGGGCGGTAATCGTAGGCCTATTGCTTCAGTTTTCTGTAGGAGGTAAGAAACGTTGCACTTCCTTTGGAGTAGGAACCATTTATTTTCAGAAATTTCCAAACTTTGGCCTAGCCTATAGCATATAGCCAGGGTGTTACTAAAACGAATGACAATTGCATTACACATAATGAATGACAATAGGTTGTACACACTAAAAAATTGCGTTGACTAAAACGAATGACAGTGAATGACAGCACAGACATTTGCTTCAACCGGATATCACAGTTCAGACTTCGTGGGTATATTAAAGAAAGTGTCTATTCTTACGACGAGTCGTAAGAATAATTGCCGATTACGCATGCGCAGTTGCTATGTTACAACCAGGAGTACTATTTTTACGACCATGAGTGTGAAGCGTATTCTAGTTTGATATGGTTATTATGACGTCACCCATGGCTCACGCTTTGGGGGCTATGAATCACGCGAGCGTATTCATATGTTTTGTTTCAAATGATTTTGGAAGGGTTTAAGTGTCTCCTAAAGACATATCTGGGAGTTTAAGTTTATCTTCCGAAGGCTACGGACGTAGAACCGTAGGCTCCGTATTTAATATTTACGTCTGTAGACTTCGGGCTCTGTGCATTTTAATTATCCCATTTTATAATTATCCAAAGTTATAGTTTTAAACAGAACCAATAAAAGAGAGATATATATATTATCAAATATCCGCTTTTGAAGATTGTTTCCTATTTCACGCTCGGTTCGCGTTATCAGTGTAAGGCCCGGCTTACCGTTCCCGAACTATCAAAATAAGCCTTACATATTTGGTGGCAGCGGTTTACGAACTCTAACACATCATCGAAAAATTATGGAACATTTTTGCAGCGGGAAAATTTAATCGCCACAAGAATGATCATCGCAGGCAGACAGTAGACGAAGACGTTATACTTCGTATAATTAGCCTTTTCTATGGTAAAACTTTTAATTTTTATAGCCCTACAAGTATTTAGGAACTTTCTGTATATACCACCACTAATGAAGATTTTGCATATCGTCACTGCTACGCATACGGAAGGGATTCGTCAAGAAAAGTTAGCCTACAGCACTTTAGGATAATCAACGATTGCTTCAACGGCAGATTGTCGATCGGATGTCTGGTCACCTTTCCGCCGATGCCTATCCAGGTCCGTAGACGTTGATGTCGTAATGCAGAGCCTGCCCTAACCAGAACCAGTACCAGTTCATTACAAACTACTGTACTATTATACCATATATTACTGTAGTAAGTTGAATTATATTGATGATAAATAATATTCGTAATATTTGTAACACTCCCCTATTTTTGGTAATTTACCTGAAATTTTGAATTGTTAGAAACAATTTTCTTTAAAAGGCCAAATAGCCTAGGGTGGTCACAGATTATCCATTCTGGTCCACGTATTGTTGAGTATAGACTGTTTACAGGCACCCCCAACTGGTATATATATATATTTTTAGGGTATTATTTTTATTTTAAACTGGTGAAACTGAATTTCATTGTTCTTCGCCAAAAATTTGATGCCTAAACATAGAGGCCCCAGTTCTCGTAACACTATGTTCCTAATGGCAATAGATATGTGTTGGTTGTAACTGATTACTTCACTAAGTATATTAATATATATGCCTTGCCAGATCAAACAGCAGATGCTGTTGCACAATGTTTATTTGATAAGTATTTCTGCGAACATGGGATATCAGAGGTTTTACATACTGACCAAGGTAAAC
>KN896235.1:0-21302 GCA_000934455.1 Apostichopus parvimensis
TGAGTTGAGATGCGCTGAGATGAGATGCGCTGAGTTGAGATGTGCTGAGATGAGTTGAGATGCCCTGAGATAAGATGCGCTGAGATGAGATGCGCTGAGATGCACTGAGATGAGATGAGATGGGCTGAGATGAGATGAGATGCAGTGAGAAAATCCAGGTTTGATTGTTAAGGCGAGAGTGTTGGTGGAGTTATTATGCTGCAATATTGTTGGCAATGAAGTATGAGGGTTGTAGCTCATTTGCACGTGACACAAATGTACTGTCAGAGAAGTTCATTCAACAATAGGGTTTGTAGAAACTGAAGGTGATGAAATCAGTTCTGAGATTAGTAGTGATTATTATGAGTTCATGGCAATTCTGATTCTTGATCTTTAACTTGAGTTAACTCGTCTTCCTAGGGTGGTATGTTAAATTTATGGTTCTACCTCCTTAATACAAATTATTCCTTGGCACCTATTCCAGGGTGATTTATTAATTATCAGTACTCCTGTGATTACCTTTCAACCAATTATTACTCAATTTTATACAATTAAATTCATGTAGTCATGATAACCACATCAATTATGCACAATTATTTGTTAGTACTAGATTTAATACTTCTGTTTTATTCCTATTATTATTATTATCACTTGCATTTTGCTTCATGTTTGTTGCTTGTTGTGGCCATGTTTTGTAGTGCACTGCCTGTATGACAATCACCAATTCTCCTAATCAGACATAACAGGTACAGTTGGCTATAATCTAGTTCTTACCATTTTTATGCTGCATGTTGTTTTTTGTTTTTGTTTTCTTTCATTGATTCTGCAACAATCTGAACTGGATAAGTTGATCAGACAAAATCGTGTTGTGAAATTTGGAATAAACTTTGAAAAATATGCTGGTGTATCGTGTCTCTTGTTTGGCTGCTTTAACTGCCTGAGTAATGATAAGTATAAAAGTGGAACATTTACACAGTATGACCACTGTGTTATCACTGTGAAAAGAGCAAGCATTTATGCATCACATCAATTTATGCATCACAAACATCACTTCCATTCAGCAATATGTGACTGGCAATGAGGGGGTGAAACCGTGTATACATCCATGTATATCAGTGGGTAAGCTATAATCCCTCCCTCCCCCTCCCCCATACAGGCAGAATACATAAATAATATATAACATGTATGGTACAACCCAAACAGTTGAAAATCCATTGTTTGAAAGTTGTAAAATATTAACTGTTTTGCATCGAAGCATCTAACATTTTACTAACATTTTTCAATGGGGAGGATACATCCATGCTGGTATTACTTTGTGTGCAATCCTACAGTATATATAACTTAATATCTCTGACTTGTACGTGCTATAACTTGGTCTACGTGACAAAAATATGCACTTTTTTTTTATTCATATAGTTTTCAAGTGCCTCTTTGCCATCAAATTTATGAAATAATTGACTGGGTGGCTGGTGCTAGCTGATTGTGAGGAGTATGAAATGAGAAATCTTCTGACCACGTAACCATATCCTAGCTTACTATGTACTGGTAGTAGTAAAGTATCTTGTTATCAAGTATAAAGTTGTTGTATCTAAGATTATCATCATTTATGCACCCAAGGATGAATCACTTTTATGCTGTTGGACACAACTTTGGCCGATATCTGTTCCTCACACCATGAGTAAAGCAAAGGTTATGTCAATATCACCAATCAATCAATAATTTAGATACTCTATGATGATCACTCTTTCTTCCAGGAGAAGATTCCCTCCATTAAACCACATCAGCAACCCCTCCCCCCCCCGCCCCTCTCCCTTCCCAGCATTCTCTCCCTCAGAAGGGTCTTCAGATCTTGCAACATGCCTATGAACATTAAAAGTCCCCTTCACGAATATTAAATGAAAACAAACAGGCGTTCATAATTCTTGCAAAATTTATTGATCATACTTTGTATCTTTTTGCTGATATCTAAACACTAAATAAATTCATAGCATTTAATACACACAATTCAGAAATGAGACTGAACACAACAGATATGATCCTGTCCAGTAATTTCCTGACATAATCTGCAGCAATGTGCAGTACATGCAGTGTTTCTTGCATCAAACCCTTCTACATATTCATCATTCATTCATTCATTGTGTAAATGGTTCACTACGAACCCAGAAACATTTTTGTTAATCAATATATCGTTAGACAAGAGTGATGAAATTTTGCTTTTTTTTTTTTTTTAATTTTAAGACCCTTTTTTGCCAGTTTATACTTTGACCAAACTAACCTAAAATTACTCAAAATAGAGTTCCAATTTTATCAAACTACGATACCCTCATTGATTTCATCACCCAACTGGACTAAGTATCAACTTGTGGGATTAATTCAGTTGTTGTTATATATCTTGACTATCTCTAGCTGAACATAAACCCCACATGAAATGGCAACGAGTAGCCACATAAAACAACAATAACATTGACAATTTTATTCATACTTTCCATCGAATATGCCATTTGAAATGAGAAAGAACACAAGTAAAACAAACTTTGGCATCTACACATGCTTCTCTGTCTACTATTTGCACAGCTTTAAGCAATGAAAGGAAAAACTACATTCAAGTTTATAAAGAAGTTATCTTTTCTGTTAAATCATCCCATAATAGCAATTAAGCACACATGAATATATGATAACAATTTAAGAAACAGTGTGAAGTGTGAAAAACCTTGTTCCATTCTATATACATATATTAAACATATTTGTGCCTTTCAAACAAATTTTATATTGAATTACTTCCTGGTGAAAACCTAAAAAAAGATAATTGAAATAATTGCACTCTTGATTCTGGTTTCTTACACGGTACCAGTGGCGTAGCCAAGGGGGTGGAGGTGGGGGGGGGGGGAGAAGTCTGGCTACGACCCTGGTAAAATGGTTTATCTTCTAATACCAGAGCATTCTTCCTTATAAGAGGTCAATGTGTATACTGGCATGATGTTATGTATTACTCAAAATGAGACTATTAATCGATCAGACTACAAGAAACCTTGCTATAGAATTTTCATCAAAATAAAGGTTAATTAATCAGAAAATTAATGATTTCATTCAATTCTGAACCGAGATTCCATTCCCCTGCCACTTCTCATATTAGCATTGATGTAACTTACAAACAGAAATGTTGAAAAGTTCTTGACTTTTACTTCATTATTTTAACTACACTGTTAATGGGATTTTCTGGTATTGTCGAACCATTATCAATATCTTATCACCAAGTTATCCCTAAGAAACTCCACAGTGACATTAAACATTGATGACAGGATGAAATGTTAAGAAATATATTCCCTTAGAGTCCCATACATCAATTGTTCTATTTTCTATGACATCTACTTGGGTAATTTTGATCAGACTTGTCATTGTCTTATCAACATGCCCACTTCCATGATTCCCCTCCCATTCCACCCTCCATTTCTCTTCCCCCTCCCCCCCCCTTCCATCCCCCCAATTGAAACCTTTTTCAGACTGTGTAAATAAGATTGATACAATGTTCCCATGATATATATCTGAAAGACAACATAAAAGACACCAAAGATATTCATAGTACCGTGATGATGATGATAGTAAAAAGAATTGTTATCTAGGAAAAAGTGTTTTAACAGCAGATTCTCTGCCGTTTGATATATATATGTCAAGAAATTTGAATATATGCAAGATTGGCAGGACTATCAAATCTTTCACCATTAAGAATGGTTTTGTTATATGAAATTGAAGAAAAAAAATAATGATATGCACCTTCTATGAAAGAAACAACAGACCAACACAAAATGAACATAAATGTAAAAGGAATGCAATTCACACAAATCATTTGACAGAGATATAACGAATACCTGGATACCATGCTGTGATTCTTACTGTTAGAACATGTAACAGACTATCAGGGCAGAGGACCTTGGTGGGTTAGTACAGTATGTATATGAGATAGGCATAGCTTCTTTACAGTGGATGTTACAAAGTGTGTTGGGTACAGGGTGACTGGAGCCCTTCCAAACTATGCCCATTCCAACTCCCAACCACTCCCTCCCCACCTCCCAAACTGAGAGACAGGGAGGAGTATGAAACAGCAAAATATTATCTGAAGTATGTTACAACCAGCTATGCCTACACAGGGAAACAATGTAAATCTTGTAGTTTGCCCATAACAGTGCAACACATGAAGGAGATGGGACTATGTGGGCACAATGACAAATTAGAGTAAAAGCACCATTTGTGCTCTCCAAAGGTTTTCATGTTCTAGACTTACTTACAGGTTGCAAAGCATATCTACTTTCCTACCATTGCTTCCCCCCCCCCCCAACCCTCTTCACAAATTACTACACTGCTTGATAGATTTGCTGAGTAGTTGGAGATTATCACAAGCTTGTTCTTATACAAATGCTGACAATTTTATCTGTCAGCAGGGATTGCCAAATAATATTTTTCAAAGTCATTTTGATAAAACTGTGGAACAGATTAAATTTAGACTACGGCACAATCGATAGCTAATAACAAGGTGATTCATACACACAGCTGCATTTCACAGGTTAGCTAGTCACCTGGCTGTGACCTCCATGACATCAATATAAAGTTACTGTACAGCAGTAAGACTTAAGCACAGTGGTTATGTGCTTCTAAGAGTTTGAATGGAAACATTTAAAGTAAAGCCAGCATTTGGCTTTTAAGTACTATGGATGGTAACTAAAGCTTACAAGCTAACTGATGAAGGATGAAAACTAAACATACTGACAATGCAATCAATGGTTTTAAAAACAGATTCAGCAAAGAAGGACAATGAACGAGGAAGTGACATAGCAGCTGTGTTATTTGCAAGAAGTTGACTAAAACAGGTTCTAGAATTGCCATTTCCATTGAATTTAATACATGGGGCCCTCCAGCAATGCACAAAATTAGAGGGCGCTGTCATATCAGTCTTATTTAGTTTTGAGAAACTGGACAAGCTGCACTCTCTAACTGCAGATCTTTACGGTTCATTCACTTATTAGTATATACCATTTTCTTTGTAACTATTTGAAGAAGGATGTTTTTTTTTTAAACATATGTTTGAAGTTTCAAGTCAATCTAACAATTGCAAGCACCTTAACTTGTCTTTTCTAAAGTATGTACTTTCTTTCCTTTGGATAAACTGAACCTTTCTTTCTTTCTGTAAGTTCATCAGGCTTGCTCGCAGTTTTGTGAGCACTTAAACATGATCTCGTTACTGCAATTTAGACAGTACAGATTAAGCACATTAGGACTGCTAAGACACTGCTAAACTGATAGAGAACCCATTCACACATACTCTATCTGGCTGCATGATCAGATACTTTCATCTGTCAAAATTATCCCAGGAATGATCAAATCAAACTTGAAAGGTTTACAAATGAAGCAATAAAACATGACATTAAATCTATGGCCCGGCAGAGTTTCCCGATACAATGGAGTGGTTAATAACTTGATAATAGGGGCATCCAAATGGCTGGGACAACAGAGATACATTAATTAATTTAATTGGACAGTTTCCAATAACATGCAAATATAACAAGGCTTGGTATTAAAGATCAATTTAGAATACAGGTTCAGGACATGACAGGTGTTCAAGGTTTAGTGTACTGTACTAATACAAGTCATAAATATTGATGAATGTAGTTGAGGATGTGAATTTATTAATCTCTAACAAATAAAACAAAGCAATGTATTATTACTGGAGGCCCATTTGGGGCCATTTTTGTTCTATGATGTACATAGTGGTGTTAGAATTTCACATTCTGGATGATGACTCTTTCAAGGTGTGTTTTGTTTCAAACTGTCTACATATATCTGTTAGGCAAATGTTGAGATTTCTTCACAAGAGTTATTATTAGCTTTTAGTTCCAATGACTGTCCATCACTGAGCTGGGAGAAGGGGGAGGGAGGGGATGAGGGAAGAAAACCGATTTGATGTACATACCTTGCCTTGTTCTGATCATTTCCTGTTTGAGGGATGATGTGGATTGGGATGGTTCCTAATTTTAGAGGAGGAGTAAGTCACCCCACCCCACCCCCCGACCCCCTTTGAGAATGGTTTAACTGACAGTACCTCTATAAAGAAAGGCAGTTTTTTTATTCCTGAATTGACCTATGAACTAAGTCAACTAAGTCAAATTAGAAGGTAGGCATGCCAGAGTTAAGCCTATGTTACAAACTCTAATGGTTCAAAGGAATTGATGATGGAGAATGAAATGATCAATGGCTTCATCATAACCTTAAAATGGAAAAAAAAAGATAGGATTATGGCACCTAATGTCTACGCCATCTCTTCTTCAAGGGGTTGTGATGTGATAGCACCAGGATAACAGAAAAGTAAATTCCCATAAAGGATGAAATTTAAGAAGCCATTAGATTCCGGCCTGAAACAAGAAAAGCATAAACGTGATAGAAGAAAGAAGGCAGACATAACTAAGCAGATAGGAACATGCAGCAGAAAGTACTTAATATGGCTTGAATGCAATGGTCAAGTAAGTATCCCAATTAACATCATGCATTGGATTGTACACAACCCCTATTTTCATAAACAACCAAATCCTTCATTGGGGGAATTTTCTGTCCAGAAGCAATTTGCATTGTTCCTCTGTCTCTTTCATAGATGCTTCTTCAAATATCCCCTAACAACATTACAAGCAATTCCCATTATTATGTTTACTGACTGTAAAAGTCACTGTGCTTAGATTACAATATAGAATATATACTTAGATAAAAAGCTATAAATATCAAACTTTTGCAATAAACTATGACAGTGATTTCTGGTCATTGAAATATGATAATGTTCAATCTCCCCCTTACTCTCTAATATAAAATTTCTAGTTGAAAGAATTTAAGTCAGCTATTGTTTGCTTCAACATTAAAAAAAAATACTATACGGTAACTTCGGTAAGTTAGGAAAAGTAAACACAACACCAATATTACTCTTTCCTTTTGTGGTAATCTACCATTTTGTCAAAAATGTGAAATCCCAGCAAACATTCCTCATCTTATTTAATCTAGAATTTCTTCAAGGAATGACTTTGATAGGTCTTTCAATACTCTTGCACCGTCAAAGTGACTTACAAGTTCCCTTTAGTTTGATTGATATACCAGTGGCTAACTTAAGACTTTTATCATTACTTGTGTACACGTATAATTTATAATATATTTATATATACTGCACAAAGGACTACTGTTTCATAGCTGACATTATATAGGACTTTCAAATCTCTCGATAAACAAAATTCCAGAGTTAAAAAAACAGAAAGCAAATACAAAGTTACATTACCTCTTCCTTCATGGAATGATATGTCAGGTTATACAAATATGAAATGCCTTAAAGAAAATGATCATAACAGTACATGACAGAGAGAGAGAGGAGAAGAATGATGGACAGATAAATGAGAGAGCACTCTCGGTGGTAAACTTGACCTACAGTACACTTGACCATTGATAACATGTCCATGGATGCTACCAGTAGCTCCAGAATTAATCAGTTTTTAACTAACTTCTCTAGCTCATTATGTGAGGACACCCTTTATTTTATAGTTTTCCTCCAATACACTCCAAATTATCAATGAAGGTTATAATCTTGCAGCAATACTATTTTATCAGAGTGAGTGCATCAACGACGTCTGTTAATACTAATAGGCCCGCTGTACTTCTCGTCTGCTTTGAAGACCCATTACATTATAAGCTACAAATTCTACAAAAGTTTCTCTAAAGTTTGTAACAAAGACGATTAAATAAACTTCACATGAAATTTATCCCACAAAAAGCAAACCATTTTTAATCCAACCTGCCATGACAATTTTGTGAACAACATCCTTCCAGAGAACACCAAAGCTTTTACGGGAATGCAAAACGTACAGGAAAGGAATAACAGTCTCTTCAAGATAAACATCTAACTTGTACCTATAATATCATTCGTCCTCACAGTAATGTCCACTCTATTCATCAAGGTATCAAAATTGCTTCCTTGTTGTAACTTCTTTATCATTTTTTATATTTTTCTCTTTTCTTTGGCTTATAAAGTTTCAAATTAAGTAAAGAATGAGATAATTGAAACTAATAAAAAACTATAATAATATAATATAATCCAATATATGACAGAGTACTTCACATAAAGAGTGACTTATGTTTCAGGAAACAAGCAATCACAATTTCTTCTCCTTTTTTTTCCCGTTTTTATTTGGTGCCTCCTTTTAAGTGTGCTTTAGTTTTGCTTTGCTTCCGTAAACCTTCCAATGAACTACAAATACATTTCTAGAAAGCAATACCACCAAGCAAGGAAAAAAAAAAATTCAAGTAAAAACGGGGATAAGAAACACTAAATGGGCAGTGATACCAGTTTGAAACGGTCATACTTTTGTTTCATTTGTTTTGGTTCTTTTCTCATCTTTACTTTTTCAGGTTTAATTTTGTATTTCTTAAGAGAACAGGTGTGCAACTATTTATTCCTAAAGTTTGCACCTTTTATGTCAGTACACGAAAGTGTGTCCAAACAGTGGAAACTGAGTGGATTCATTCAGGCAGTGAAAGGAACATCCGAAACCCTTCAGACAGACCTCACTTACTTTTGAGTAGCTTCCTAGCTAGTGAAACACAAAATAATTTTTTGGGAGTTCCAACATAAAAGAGAAGCAAATTTCAAGCTGACCTTAAAAGGAACCTCACACATACATGAAAGGTTATTTGACATTAATATTACTTTGACTGCTTTTACTCAAAACTCAATTAACAAATGGATAATTACACTGCAGCTGTGCCTCTACAATCAGTTTCCTTTTAGCATTCTCTTATCCACTGAATGGTACTGGTTATTACCACATTTACTCATGAACGAACACACGATTCCCACCGAACTTGGAGTATGTGTGAACCTCTTCAGGCCACAGTCAACATCAAGGTATTGCCACATACCTGGTTGTGTAATTTCGTCTATACGACCGAGAGGTCAGAAACAAGGCAAAGGACCACTTCCATGTCATAAAGACCCAGATAGATGCCAAATAGTAGCCCTTTTCCGTATCTTTACCTCCGTTCACTGGCAACAAACCTAAAAGACAAACAAAATGTAAAAAATAAAATCATCATATTTCAGGTGCAACAAATTCCAGCGATTAATCTTTCTCTTACAATATGAATCTCTTTGCATTCCTTACCTACACAATTGTATTCTTGGATGGAACTAGTGTGAAACCACTGCAAAAAAATGTAATACCTGAAAATGTTGATATCCTAGATGCCTTAGCACTGTGATTACCAGCTGGTTTCAACTTTGTCTGACAAAATCTCAAAAATATTAACAGAATGAAACACTCAATGAGAAATTTGAACACAACGAGGGGAGGGGGGATGCTAATTTATAATTAATCTAACTAACAGTAGCTACATACATGTAATAGTCCATACTTTGTTCGCACATAACAAGAGAAAAAAGGAACTTTGAAATTTATACATGTATACTGTACTGATAATTGTTGGATTTCACAATGTTTTTAAAAATTTGACCTAAAGTGACTGTTAGTCTCCACCAAGTATAACATACTTCTTGTACTCATTTATATCATATACAGAGCGTTACTATCCTGAAATATCTTGTTGATAAGGTGTACACGTACACATTTTGACCTATATGGACCTCAAGGGACCACTGACCTTCAAGGTCAAGACAACCTACAGTGTAGTGTTTGTCCTAAAGTTTTGCTATAAACCACATGGTATGTGAGCACATAGCCTTTGTGAGCACCTTGAGTTCCACATTTGATACATCTTGACCAAAAAGGACAAAGCCCTTCATAAAAAGCAATTGCCTTCCAAAACTTGGCAATGACATCAACCTGAAAGAATGAGATCTAACAATACTGTCTACTGTGAGTAATGATATGTACAAGTTTGGCATCACACATGCATGCCCAATCAAGCACACAGACATTAACATGCCACCTTGTTGTTATAAGTTACAACTAAAGTTGCCAAGAAGAGGCTGATGAAAATAGTTGAAAATACTGACCTTGGTTTTGCACTATGGCCAAGACTAGGTAAACTACAAATGCAATGATGCATCCCAGTGCAGTAAAGAAGCCAATAAGGATGAAGAGCTTCAAACGATAGACCCAGACATCACGATCCCCCTTGATATGTTGGATATGGACAATCATAGTGAGAAATGCAAAGAAGGCTGTCGTGGGATGAAAGTAAAATGTGTGTAAGTATATAGTATGAGGACTGAATCTGCTATAAAAGAAGTATGATCATTGTACTGTACATACTAACTGAACTGTTTCATGTTCAGACTTCATACACATCAGGTTTCACTTATTAATTAATCAATGAGTTTGAATGTTTGCAAATGTTTGTTAAGGTGTAAATCAAAAATTTGCAAGCATCCCTGAAAATAATCTACATGCATATTATCAAGAAATAGCACTGCTACAGTTAAACTGTACGTTATCGATACATTTGTAGCAAATGATTACCTTCTTGTACAGTAAACTGCTCTTAAAGTTAAACTCAATCCACTTGACACAATTTGACAGTTCCGCTTCAGCTATGGTGACAGTCAATATACGGTACTATGGTATATAACCTTCAGCTACATATAATACATGTATCAACAATTTCAAGCCAATCACACAAAATAGAAAACTCAGGTTCAAAACTGCTACCTAGGCCTAGGGCATAGCTACAGTATATACTAAGAACTACAGCCAGATTTGCTTATAACTTTTCTGCTTAATTGCAGAATATTCTGCAACTCTTGAATCCCACAGGTTATGATCGGAAGTCGATGTACAAGGCTAGAGTAAACAATGTTGCCATTCTTAAAACGTCAGGAATGTGTGAGTTGTGGGATAGGCCCCTAGGCTTATTTTGCAATTGGTCCAGCTTTTCATTATGTCACAATTACAACTTACCACTTGCAAAGCCCCATAGGGAAATATGCAAATTATAGTATGCTGGAGTTGCCAGGAAGCAGATGAAAACAGCAATACCCAAAATGATCCCGACACAGCTGTACCCAATGCGGCATCTCATCATCCCCTTACTTGGTTCTCCAGGTTCCATGTTGTTTTCATTCATTTCCCAATCAATTTGAACATGTATGGAGTCCTCAAAGCAAATGTTAGTCAGTAGGCCAAGTTATAACTGTTCGGGCTACTCAACTTGCACGAATGCAAGTGCTATAAGAAAACAACGAGTATGGACTAGCAGATACCACGATCACTGAGTCAGCATTAATCACTTAGCCTAACCTTTAATGTTAGGCTAGTACTAGTAATAGTATGTTCCAATGGCCGCGGCTAGCATAGGTTAGGCCTTATACTGTAAGTCACATTAGTACAGGCCTACATAAGCAATAGACGTTCGAGTGTAGTTAAAACACCTCAAATATTTGCAAACAAATCATAAATGATAAATTTCCGGCTGCTTGCAACAAGTTCTTACTTTGGGCTTATGAGGCAAGCATTTCTGTGGGCGCAAAAGTTTCTTTGGAAATATATGAAGCTTAAGAACCAACCACGGTTCCGCGTTTTCGTGTGCCTTACCCGTACGCCTATGATGTAACAGGGCCGTTTACATATAGACCCACGGCTCTCATGCTGTGCGTATCGCATCTAGGATTGCGCTTGCACTATAGCCTCATGAATGCGAGAAACATCAGAATCAACCATGATTAAGTTTTACATTATATCCATTGGATCAGTCAACGTACAAGAAATATACGTAGCTGCGTAGGGTCCGGTAAGGAGGGAGACGGGAGGGGTAAAACATAAAGGAGTACATGTGTCTGCCCCTCCACCACTTTCCTTACTAGGGATGCATTACACAGCATTGCTGGAACCTTCAAAGAGAGCCTTTGCTAGGCAATATATGATCTTTTTTGTACTACTTAGGAGCGGATCCAGGGGACACGGGGTACAAAGCGCTTCTTAATTGACACCACATACAAAAAGAACTACAAGTAGTCATTAGCACGACCCAGGTATACTTGTAGGCCTACTGTAGTTATAAACCTAATGTATGCTTTCTAGTCACTTCGTCCAACAACCATTTCGCCCAACTGCCATTTCGCCCAACCAGCCTGGTCATTTCGCCCAACCAGCCTGGTCATTTCGCCCAACTAGCCTGGTCATTTCGCCCAACCAGCATGGTCATTTCGCCCAACCAGCATGGTCATTTCGCCCAACCAGCATGGTCATTTCGCCCAACCTTGTTGGTAATTTCGCCCAACCATTTTTTTACTCATATTCAGTCAGAATAATATTACTTTTTCCTATTAAACTAGTTCAATTTGATTTATTTGGGTTATATTACTTCGTGGTAGGTAAATAAGTGATGTCCGTTTAACTTTCCTTAATATTCGGTTCGTATCCCGTAACGTTAACAATTCCCGAACGTTTCCTATCAAACCTAACCCCTAAAACACTGATCCATCCCGACTGTAACCACGACTTCAAGTTTCCTTAATATTCGGTTCGTATCCCGTAACGTTAACAACTCCCGAACGTTTCCTATCAAACCTAACCCCTGAAACACAGATCCATCATCAAGTTTCCTTAATACTCGCTTCGTATCCCGTAACGTGAATTCCTTATTAAAGTTATAAAAACTAAAGGACTTCAAGATTCCTTAATATTCGGTTCGTATTGGGCGAAATGACCAGGCTGGTTGGGCGAAATGACCAGGCTGGTTGGACGAAATGACCAGGCTGGTTGGGCGAAATGACCAGGCTGGTTGGGCGAAATGGTAAGGTTGGGCGAAATGGCAGTTGGGCGAAATGGTTGTTGGGCGAATTGACCAGCTTCCTAATGTATAACCTAAATATTTATGTCCAAGAACGCGCTATTCACGTCTAGCGTGTTCAAGTTTTTTCTTTTCTGGGAGAACAAAAACAGCTACATGAAAGTCGGCCTCAGCGCCCCTTGGCCCTTGGGACACACCCTTATTTATGTAGCCTAATCATGAATCCGCCCCTGTATATCTCGGCAGCCGATTTTTATTCGACACGATATTTCGATATAAGTAAGTTTTGTTAAATATTGGGAAAGTGCGTGCCATGGAAGGGTCAACTTTGTCAAAAAGTCAATAGTTCCAGATAAAGTTGAGTCGGAATTTCGGCTTTTAATGGCACATGGGAAAAATACCCCCCCCCAATAACTACGTTCGCGATTTGAGATATAAAAGATTTGAAAAGAAAAGTCACAGACTGGTATCATGACTAGGCTAATGTGCCAAAGTCGAAATTTGAGTGTTAGGGATGAATAAAAGCAAAAAGTTGACGTTTGCAGAAAACAGTCAAACATTGACATACAATAGTAACCCTATTTCGATTTCTTCCGTCAAATGTCGACTTTATAATATAGCGACAAAATTCGAGGCAAAAGGAATTTTGATATCAACTAATCGACTCTGACTGCCATGTGTGAAAATAACCCCACTCATTTCGAGCATCCAAATTTCGAAGGCAAAATAGTCAAAATTTAGAGATCAAATAGTCGAAATTTCCAATGTCACAATTTGGCCCATTGCATAGCTTTCAAAACAACTATGATTTCTTGGGGGAAGTTCCCTAAGCACCGTCGGTTTTCTGAGCCCATCCCTGCCCAACTTTCTTCTTTTTCCTTTTTTTCTTGTTCCCACGGCATGCACAATACACGTACCATCAGTCGGTAAATAAGTTGTTACATTTTACAGTACTGTATTGCAACGGCGACCTGTGGTCGTGACAGAAGTTACTTTGCAAACATAAACAGCGATTTTATTTTACAGAGTTTGCCATATTCTGGTCTTGCCGCTGATCTTCACAAAAGGGAGTCTTGTGAAAGTTAAAAGAAATCGGCGTTCCGTGACTGATATATCGCTGTAAATTTTGTAAGGTCAAAGGTTAGCCTTGTACAGTGTTGCAACTCTGGTAGGAACGTAGAAAAATGTCGACAAACGGAGAACAGGATGAGGGTGAAAAGGATACATCAGCCCCGAAAGTGAAAAAACATGACAGTGGTGCGGCAGATCTTGAGAGGGTCACCGATTACGCTGAAGAACAAGAAATATCAGTGCATGATATGAGCAATGTGTGTAACATTTGGTGGCATGCTGTTGTAACGTTAGGCAGATGGTAGGCTAGACTAGGTTAGGCTAGCAAGACTACCATTATCAATGCATAGCCATTACTACTTTAGACATTGATTGGAAGGCTTAGGCTAAACTCATCACGGCACATAAGCAAACTGCATATAAGCCTACGTTTAGGCTATACACTAACGCAGTACAGTAACAGCTTTGGGAATTAAGTCCCATCTTACACTGGTCAGGTTCTTAACTTTATCTATTTGCCTATCCTACAAAAAGTACAAAGGAAGGGAATCTTGGGCATTTTGAGTTGACTGCAACAAAGTTTTTTTTCTCATATTATTTGAGGACTCTTCACTACCTATTCTAGTAGTCCTAGTCTTGAGGTGTTTAAGACAAGATTGCGCACGCATTATTATTAGCGCTGCGCACCAACATCCTTGTTGTGATACCCGAGAGGGGTTTTAACGAACAACAGAAGCAGAAGAAGTAGTAGCATGGACACTTCGAAGTTCGGACACCTAAGCCTTAAAACACCCCAAAACTATATCTTCTGGTATAAATCACCTGAAAATATACTTGATATGGTGGGAGATGTGTGTTATATTACGATACACGGCCAAACTTTCTTTCCTGCAAACTGTTTTCACGTTGTATTCCAAGAAGATTCTTCGTGATTGTGGAACTGGTATTTCTTTGCAAGAGGATTGTGAAGTTCGGACACCCGGTCCCACAGTGTGGCGCTGGTGATAAAATTGGTGGCGCAGTTGCTCTTTCAGTAATTATAACAGACTTCATAGATCTCCGTCATTTTATTGACAAATATTTAAGTACTTACTTGCACGCAGGTCATTTTGGAGAGAAAGTATCTGTAGCTTCGTAATTTTTCGTGAAATTGGCTGTTGCTATAGGTTGTCATGGTGAAATCGTGTATTTCTTAGGGGTGTCCGAACTTCGCAGTGTTCCGAACTTCGCAATACTGACTATACTACAGTAGACTAAATGAAGTTTTAAATAAATTTAGTAAGACTTGGAAGAGCACAATTGCAAAATACCTCGCAACTATACTCTTTGCCTATCAGCCAGTTATGTTGTTAAACTGAACTACACATCTGATTGTTGTCGCAATATTATAACCAAAGGCTAGTCTATAGTATAGGTCAACAAAGTCCAAAGTGAGTCACACTTCAGAAAAGTAGTAAATTTGTAATATTTAGTATTGATTTATGTTGATTGTAAAATTGTATAATGTATAATTGATTTCTTACACCATGGACAAAATTCTCTTTCATAATTGGACCCAATCCCTTCACTGTTACCTAAGGTATTTTTAAGTAAATAAAGAAAAATATTATAGATCAAGGTTGAAAACTATTTACAAAACCTCCTTCCATTCGACCCCTTCCACAATTATAAAAACCTGAACATACCATCAAGCTTCAACATTTCACTCCCTCCCCCACCCATTTCATAATTTGATACATTCCCACAATGAAGCCTAGAAATATTGTTCAATGCATTAAGCAAAAGAAAAAATTCAGTTAATAATTACTGTACTTAAAGGAGGTTGGGCATTGCCAAAAGCAGTTAACAAAACCATGCAAATATGTACCATAATTGCATTCTGTTTGACCCCAAACTTGGCTAGTGTCTGCAGTTGATTGTTTGATAGGGTATTTCATGTGTGAGCTATCCAAAATAGCTTGATATATAATAATAATATTCAGCAGTTATTTGTATGACCCTCAAGTGACCACAAATGTGGGAGAAACCTGCAACAGCTTATGGATTACAACTTACATGTCGGGTGGCTTCCAATTCAACATTTTTAATTTTCAATTTAGAAAGTCATTACAGATGAGAAAACCATAGATTTCTGTTGGATAGAAAACCCACCTTGCTATGACCCGACCGTGTATCAAACCTGGACCCTCCCGCTTGCTCAGCCTCATTGCTTCAAATGGCACCACCTTTATCCACTCGGCCAAAGCACCGGTCATATATAACATAAAGTGCAACAGGAAAGCAGGAAGATCATATTCCATTATCCCCATGTAGCACGCTAAATATTCATTTCCTATTGTGATTGACAAGCCTACCATCGCACACTGCCTGGGTAGACAGGGTAGAAGCCTACAAACTCATCCTCCGGCCCCTCTGTGTCACAAAGGTGTAGGCCTCAAAAAGGTGTAGGCCCAATTCTTTTAGGATAAAACCTCAAAACTGCACACTCAAAATATCTAATTTATGTCACAACTCTTTATAACTAACATTAATTTGTTTCACTCCTAAAACCAAGACGGTGCCCTATCCCAGGGAATAAGTTAGTGTTCGAATTTTGTACACAAATTGCTCAGAATTTTGTCTCTTACAAAAAACAAAAACAAAATTGGACCATTTGTACAAAAACTGCTATAAATCTTTCGTTTCACATCATTTCACAAATGTTCTAATGGTTCATGTTGAAGTTTTTATCAGAGGCAAGCATCTCTGATGCTGAAAGCAAGTGAGCTTTGATTATTATGATATGTTTTAAGTCAATTGACTTGCATTCATAATGCAGTAATTTCTTTGCTGTAAACTTTCATATATGTTTGCATTCCTTAGGACAAAGTGGTTCAGTTTTTTCTATGCAACCTTTGTGTCTTAATCGTTCATATATGACTGTCATTAAAGCTTACATTTGTTTAATCAATATGGCACAATGCTAAAACCACTTCTGTTTGTAACTTTAATAGGCTTCACAGTTTTCAGTTACCAGCCATGCTTCGATAACTTACAGGTATTCTACATATAAACTATGTTCTGTAGAAAATTACTTATTTGAATTTAAAATTAGAAGATTATGGTTACAATCTCCCTCCTCTCCCCCCCCCCCCTTCCATTTGATTAGTCTACAAGCAAGTAAACATAAAGCTGTCACATTATATGATCCTTTACAGGCTTTGGCGGCAGTCAATGAAAAGAGGAAAGCAAGGACTAAGGAGAGAGCAGAAATGTGAGTATATTAAAGTCAGCATGTCTATGGTTAGCATAGCTGTTGTGTGAAAGCCATCAAAGTTTGTCTATGGGAACAGATGAGTAACTAGATTTAGTACGTCATGTAGATATGCTCCTCTCTAGGTAGTTTGTTGAAGATCAAAGGTCTGCTAAAACTTGAATAGCAACTCACTGTTGTATGCATAAGATAATTGGGTGATCAATCTATACCAAATCATGCAGTTTTTCTGATAATTCCCTGGGTGATCTTGCTGATGTTGTTAACAATTTGGTTAATACATTCCATGGTGACAATTCTGCTGTACAAATTTAACTCACTGAAATATATGTTCCTGTGTTTTAATGTTATTGTTGTGGAAAAGCAAATGAAATGATATATACAAATTATGATAGAAACAGAAACTGAGGATCATAGGCCGATGGTATGTCAGGTCCACAGTTTGCTTGTGAGTATTGCAAAAGTAATTAGTAGTGATTTTATCTATAATTTCAGAAGAGTAATTGTACACTTCATTACATTGAGTATCTGCCCATGCAAGGTCCACTTGGTCACTTGAAAAAGAGACCAGATTGGACCTTCCTTGTGAGAGTCAAATCATCAATCCAATTTTGAATATAACTTTGACCACAGCAATATTAACCCACCAGGGCCTTTGGTATGACCATGAGATTTATCTGAATTTGTTAGGGGAATAAATTATCTGTTTATCTCTTACCTCTCCTCTGCCCCTGTTGGTTTCTTTCTTCTCTCCATCCCTTGTCTACTAATCCTCTTACATCTATATCTTCTGTGTTCACCCTGCTCATGAACCTGTCTGTATTCTGTGTGTGTATTTGTCCCTTCTGTTACTGTAACTTTACTTGTCATTCAGCCTCTGAAGAAGATCCTGCTAGGATCAAAATGTCGGGCCCTCTTACTTTTACACATTCTCTTACACAGGCTCTTTAGTGGATAAGCAGTTTGCTAACAGTTTTTTTTATTTTGGAGAAAAATTATAGCACAAAAGAAACAATTTACGTGCACCTTTGTAACTTCAAAATCAGTCGACAAATAGCCAAAATAACCATATTTTATTTTTTTTTGTAGGGAAAAGGAGTTGGCGAAGGTGGTGATAAAGAAGACAGATGTTGATCTCATAGTGAGTGGATTTATCTCCTTGTGCTGGCTGTGCTGGTATTGATGAGTGCCAAGCTTCCTCTTAATGATTGCTGACACAATGTCAGCAATCCATCTAACCAGCAATCAAACAATGGTTTTGTTTGGGTTTTTTGTATTGAGCAGTGACTTATTGTTGATATTTGATTCTTTTATACTGACTTTTGTTTTACTGTACAGTTCTTGTGTATTGTATTGATTAGTGACATGCTGTTCACATTCAATTTATTAGTTTATTATTAAGTTATGAAGGTCTGATGAATGCATTCCATACCCTACACAGGCGGTGTATAAGTTATCTGTTTAGAGTGTTATTGGAAACCTTCACTTCCAGCAGTGGGATGAAGTTCTTCCTTTGACCCAAATTTTGAAATTATCTCAAAAACTGAAAAAGTAGTAAAAGAAGGCCAATGTAATAGAAACTGGAGAATTATTTACAAATTTGAGTTGTTATATTTCGATTAGTACTTTTAATACCTTCTTAATATCTTCTAATGATTCACTCACAGGTTAATGAGATGGAGATAAGTCGGACAGAAGCAGAGCGGAGTTTGAGAGTAAACCAAGGAAACGTTGTCAACGCTTTGATACAACTCACCAACTAAATATGGCAGCCAATCTACGAAGACCATGCCAAGCCTATGCAAACATTGACCCTGGTATACGTTACTACAGGAAGTAGGAAGAAGTAAGTAGAAGTCCTCCAAGGCAAGAGGAGATGAACGTTTGCGTTTGGTCAACAGCAATAAACTAATAGAAAAGAGTGACTCTACAGGTATGCCTAGAAATGAATGTTATGACAATCAATGATATCTCTTACAAGATTGCTTTGTATGGAAAACATATCCTCCATCTGTCGTGCTTCCTGGATGAGTGAGCATCTCAACTTGTGGTTCCGTTGCCTAGTGACCAAGGAAGTAGGCGGTCTTTTGACCTCAAGGACTTTCATTTAATACCTAGCAAAGGTGTGAGAGAATATTCATCAACAACCCATGGAAGACAACTAAGAATGGTCATGTTTCTATAAATATGAATGTAATCAAAACATTACTGATTGTTTATGTGACATTCAGATGACATTCATCTGCATGCAAACTTACGTTTCTGTGTATGTTTCAATCCGGTTAACCTGTTTTGGTGAGTGTTTCTGGAAGTATATATAGAGGGCGCACTTGGTGATGACATCAGCCCCTCAATGGTGATGTATTTGTTGTCCATATAAGATACAAAAATTGTAAAATCTAACAATATCACCAAAATAACATATCAATTCAAAGGGATTGGTCAGTGGTAGAGACAATGGAACACGTTCTGTCTATCCCATTTACCAAAAAATGATGGTTGTGTTTGTGTCTCCTATCATACAGAGATGTGTTTGTGTCTCCTATCATACAGAGATGTGTTCTGTATGTTAATGGGTATTGCATTTCTTTTCTTTTGTTTACAAATAAATGATAGAAATTTGAATTCTATTGACAGTTTTACTTTGTTTGTTTTTTGTTTGTCATTAAAAAAGTGTAAGTTTTGGTTTCTCATTTCCTACAACATTGTTGTCTTCACTTGTCCTCAAAGGTCTTTTTGCAGGTCCCTCAGTAATCATTATGACTCATGCATGTCTGTATTTCTGACACCTTACTTGTAAACAGGATATCTCCAGAAGGGAAGCTCTGACAGATGATACTTTGTGTGTCGATACATCATATTGAGTATATTGTGGAGGTGAAAGGTCGCCAGTGGTCAAATTGTGGAAAACCTTTTCAAAGAGAAGCTTTTACCAACATCATACTGGGTATGCTGATGGCTTGAGAGTAAAATGTGTTTAGTTCTTGGTGGATGTCAAAGGTCACCAGAGGCCTAAATGCAAAACCTTCTGTACAGGCTATCACCAGAAAGGAAGCTCTCACAAATTGCATACTCAGCACACTTATGCCGTATATTAAGTAGTAGAAGCCTATTGTTATTTGAGAATGTCAAGATCATTTGAGGTCACCAGAGGTCAAAATGAGGAAACTTTTGAAATTCAACATCCTAAGAAGGGAATCTCTGGCAGATCTCACACTTTGCATGTTGATGTATCATACTCAGTATTCTTTTCGGTATTTGAGGTCACCAGAGGTCAAGTCTAAACAAACTTTGTAAATAGGATATCTTCAGACATGTTTGGTCAATATTCCAAGTGGGATTCTTAAGACCTTGTTAGCATGATATCTTAAGAAGGAAGGCTTCAGGTATTAGATCCCTCAAAGATGCAACTAATTACATCATCGAAACCTCAATCCAAGATAACTTGATACTAAAGAGATTGTAATATGGCTTTGAATTGAGCTGAAATGCTAAATCTCTATCACGCTCATTACCTACCAAAATACCAAATCAGTCAGTCCAAGAAAATAATCTGCTTCCAAACAAACTTGAAATGTTTTGTATTTAACTTTTGAATGAACACACAAAACATGGTTATTGGATTACAAGTCGTTGTTAAGTCGGTCTCAAAATGGGAGTCCAATTCTGCATGACCTTAAACCCATGAATGTCCATAGAGTAATAAAATAAAAATGAAGAAAGAGACCAGCCAGTCTCAGCTTTCAGTTGCATTTATTGAACAAATTGCTGCTTTTTTTTCAGTTTACTTTCAAAGCGCTGCTCGGCCAGTTACTGACCTCTAAATTGCTCTGCCCCGCCCCCCCCCCCCTCTCCCCTTCCCTTGAAAAATTATGAATGTAAGCTCCTGACTCCAATACGCATTATTGCACAAACGTCGCTATCCGACATATTGTGGCAACCTTATAATACTTTATAGCAGACACGCTTTCTCCTCCTTATCCACTTCGTCCCCACTCTTTTCAACCTCACACAAAAAATCGAAACCAGTTGTTAGCGCAATTTAAGCATTTGGACATTATAAACTTAATGAAAAGTGTGAATATGCCACATAATGCATCATTTGACATATAAAAGAAATTCTTGGGAGTGACCCCAATCATCCCTACCCCCCCCCCCCTCCCTAACATGGCTATACCAACCTTTCTAAGATCCTGGATTCGTTACGGTAACCTTTGCAACAAGTGCATAGCGA
>KN896235.1:21542-39117 GCA_000934455.1 Apostichopus parvimensis
AGGTATTTGGCGATACAGACGTGTTAGAAATCAGGTATAAGTTCTTGATAAATTTTAACATTTCAACAAATAAGAATAGCGCCATCTATTAATTGGCGTTCAAGAATTTTGCAGTCTAACAGATTTAGAGGTTCATTATTTGAAATGGAGCGAAATAGTCGGGAGAAATATCCTACGTGTTTAATAATCACCTCTGTTCAACTTCGTTACCATTTTTCAAGGAAGAAGGTTTGTGGTTTGGGCTTCTGAAAAACCTAACACAATGCGAATTCTGGAATCCGTTATTTGTAAAGTTAAAAAGTGTTTAAATTGACTCTCTTACTGACTATACGAGATTTACGTTTCGATTCTACAAGCAGGATTTTAAGAACCCTCTTATATTTGATTTACATATTAATCTTGTTTACACAGGATTTTTGCAACAGATTAGCAGTTTGCTAACAGTTTTTTCTCTCTCTCTTTGACCGTTAGGTGATGAGGAATTACTTCTCTTTAATAAAACTTACGAATCCAAATACCATGCAATTGTTGTTAATATAATTGGGGAACCATATTTCTGCCCATTGGTAGGGTGTAGTGAGGGGGCGGAATGGGAGAGAGGGCGTACTCAATCTTCCGTATGATTCATATGTTGATTGTCAGACGTGTTACAGAAGCAGAAACATTGCAGTTCCACAGACAGTGCACCGTGTCTGTCCACCTAGATACAACCAAACCCTTGCTTTTGTAAGCTAGTCTTCTTTCTCCTTGTTGAATAATTGGGGTGGACCACTTCTGCCAGTCACCCGACCCAATTTTTAGAAATACCCTTCAGGTTTCTTGTATTAACCAATACAAGAGAAGGCAGCAAAAAGAGAAAAAAACTTAAGCAAGGGGCACGTCAAAGAAAAGAACATAAAATCGGCCTAACCGTGACACGATATAACAAGTGATCAGTTAGCATTTACCTTGTGGATAAATAAACAGTCGGTGCGCTCCTTGTACATAAACATTCCTTACGACCAATAAAGTTTAACTTACGGGACATGAGTAAACGACGTCAGAAAAGAAAAAAAAAACGTGTCAGGAAAACTTTCTTCTTTAGGCCTAACAGCAAAAAGGTTGTGTGGAGTGGGAACCGGAAGCGCACTACTGACTTCCAGCTTGCAAGCAACTTCAGACTTGTTGATCAGATTTGGGAAACAATTCAAACAATGAACATTTGATGAGTTCAAGGCCCGTGTGATTGTAACAACAATATTAGATTAATCCATGATACATACAAATTATTATATTGTAACAGACGTATTTGACATCTCGATCACTGCTTGGAATTTTTTGTAACAAGTGAACGACTATATGTTGTTAGCCTCTCTTTTGCGAGGAGAGACAAAACCGAGAGCGGGAATAGGATGAAGACTAAAATTTATCGAACATTGTGGAAGGAGAGTAAGCTTAGGCTTCGGGACAGCCACCGGACTCCTTGTATAAAACTCTTCAAGTATCGTACTATGAAACTGAGAATACACTTCTTTCACCCCCCCCCCTCCCAACCCAGGCCCCCTAATTGGTCCTGGTTCTGTATCATCCTGAACCCCTCCTCCATCCTCTCTCCAGGCATGTTCAGATATTTGATACAATTTTATCGATGGTATAGATGTTAGGCTTCCCTTGTTACATACTTATATATAGGTCTAACAACAATGGCTATATGCTCTACTCTCGTTCAATGCAACAATCTGGTTTTGATAACTAGTTATTAATAGACTTGTGTAGTTATTGTTCAACGTGATTGCTATTGGTGAAACTGAAATGATACTCCATATACGTTACAATGGCCGTTTGACGTCACAAGAGGAACTTTCCTCAATCGTTACGAATATATACCCATAGTTGAAATACCAGGAGTTTGTGACAGGACTAAAACAAAGCATTTCATTACTTCCCACGCCCATGTTCAAAGTCATATCATTATTGAGCATGTAATGGAAACTCGTCTTTACCACTTATCATCACAATAGACACACTTGACTGTATTTATGACTTATAAGAACCAGGGAAATTCATAGAAGAGTGGTCTGTATCCCGGCTACTGTATCCATGACGACACTACGTATTCTCGATGTGTAATCGTTTAAGTGACATCATTATCATTTCAGGTTGGGTGGGTTGCAAATTCGCCAAGCTGTTGAAAACACATTTAAGCCTACTGTGTGGGAGTGTGCTCCTAACCGAGTGTTACGTGAACGACCTCTGACCGCTACCACATAGTTGCGTACCTTGCGCTTACGAATCGTCTTGCTCCACCAAACAATTTATCAAGCATTTCACTTATCATGCAACGGGTCTGCGGCTGCTCTATAAATAAAGCATGACAAATTTTATCTGACTTTCTGGTGGTGAAGACATTCTAGAATATTAATTTTCTGATTTTTTCTTCTAAATAAATGGTTATCTATGACCTCAACATTGGTTTGACTTTTAGCGCGCTGATATGGCTCAGAGTCAGTGGGACTACATCTCTTCATATGAAACCTTTCGCGATAGTAAACTTAGGAGAATCTTGAAAGCATTTAATTGGAATAGATGAGATGGCTGCATCCGTCCCTTGAACAACTCGTTCTAACAGTGTCAACACAACATGTGTAACGAATGATATCTCATAACGGGTAGCTAAATCATTCACCAAATTAATTTTAAAATGATATATAGGCCTTTCAAAAAAACTCGGTTATCGGTCTAGACCGGTTTTTTTTTTCTGTACGTACTTTAAGTTTCGATAAATTAAAGCGACTGGACTGCGTAGTCTAACACACAAACCATTACGTCAGTTCCTCAGATGTAACACAAATCTCAACTTTACGAAGACGATTTTTTAAATCTCAAATTAATCTGTTTACGTTGAATTTACAAAATTTGTCACAGACAAAGTGTGGTGAATGTCCCCTATAAGGTACTCTCTGTTGATTTTATGATTTTAAAAGAACATGTTATTTCGGTCGAGTTAATACAGTTTATAACACAATGGATTAACATTTACTTTTGACTTGCACAGAGCCCCGAGGGCAGCGAATAAATTAAGCAGTCAAATTTGGTATTCTTTCTTGAGGCTATGACGTACCGTTACTAAAGTTATCATTAAGACTAAAGAATGACTACAGACAGAAATTTAATGTTGATATGCCTGCAGTATATCAAGAAAATATGTGCAGGTAATCTATATCATTGTTTATTGTCACTTTTGAAATTGTTATCTTGGTCTGAGATGACATGGCAACCCAGTCCATGGTGTATTTATGTATCGTTATTAATATTCCTCCCTTCTCTAAAAAAAAACACATCGGAAGGATGATGAAATATAACAGTGTTTGTCCTTGAATCAGTTGTAGTGCATGGTATTTCAGGTTACCAAAAATCTAATGATTTCCGATTGTGTTTTGTATTGGTCAGTACGGTATGCTAGACTAAGTAGTCCAGCCCCTTTTTGCATTTTCTGAAGTTAAATGGGCAGTTTCTCAAAACTGTACATGTGTTATAGAAATGAATCTGCATGTGATGGAATTTTTTTCTTACGATCCGTAAGATTATATCAAGAATATTTTACTATCTCCCGTCATTCTTAAATGAAAAGATATTGAAAATCGAGAGACATTCAAGCCAGTCTGTTCATTGCAATTAGTCTCGTATCATATACAAATATTTCAATAAAATAATTGTACTGGATAATGTTTCATAGGAGTTAGAAAAGAGTGAATAAAAAATGTGTGATGTCATCAACAAGGATGCATTGGGACTGCATATGGGTCAATATTTGTCAATATCTTTTGTTTATTATCGATACATATTATGACGTCAGACTAATTGACATAGGCTCAAAACGATAACATCGAAAATAATATTAAATGAACCCAACCATCATTATTGATATATGTGTGATAGAGGTTACTGCCATGAACAACCCACCCCCTTCCCTTCCACAGTCAGGAGACACAAACTCTAAACATCATTATCGATCTATGTGATAGAGATATGTGATAGAGATTATGAGATCTATGTGATAGAGATAACTGTCATGAACAACGTCCCCAAATAGATAAGAAATATCTCATTCCATTTGGGAGATATCATAGATTTAAATGTTCCTTCACACACAAGGATCAAGACTTGATCAAGTCTAAATATGACATCATCGAGCCACATGTGCTTCATCTGTCGTACACTTTTCTTTACTTATAACAATGTTGATTTTCTGTAATGGAGATGAGTTAATTATTGAACTTCTTAACATGACCTAATTTATGGCATTGGTTTCATTGTCAACACTGGTAACATTCTACCCTGGAAATATTAAATGAAACAAAGAGATATTAAAATATTTCAGATTCTAGTGGCTTTCTGACATCACAGATTTACAGATTCAGCTCCCAGACATGAACTGCTTTCTTATAAGGGTAACTCTCAAAAAACAATATTTTTCATAGCTGTCTGTCATATAAGCTACAGATTACGTTTGGCTCTGTGTCACCTTTAAAATGTCCAATCTTCCTTCAAAAGATAAATTCTAACTTTTTCATTAGACAAGGACAATTTATAACTTAAAACAAAAGAAGTTTATAAATAAAAACTGAAATAGGAGACTTGCAAAAAGATAAAGCAAAATTTTGCAAATCATATAAGAGTTTGCAACGAACCTCTTCCGTTAAAATAACAAACAAACTTGTAACCGTGTGGATGTATGGGTGACCTGTTTATCTTATTGATATAATCATTCGATGGCGGTTAGGATTTATCAAAATTTTATGTGGTCAATGCGGGAAACCATTCCGGACAAATAGGCACCGTTACTGTTGCTATGGTAACGACTTTTTCAATAACCAATAAATGCCAGATGTATTTTTACTGTCGTTTCAAATTATTTTCCTAATTCTATTTCAACATTTATGTTCTACGCAGACTGTAAAAAAAGAAAACGAATTGAATGCGTTATATCATTTTACCGGAGTACTTTAGGCTACCTGATCAATACCATGTTTGTAGGTTTACAACCATCGCTAGAGGGAACTAGACGTATAAACTCAGCTGGATAGATAACATTCTTAATCGTAGCAATTAAAGATTTAGCTACACAATTGACTGGAAAGTTGTATCTGGTTATCATCAAATCAATTTATATACCACGTCCTTTCTTTCTTCGTATTAGTATTGGTTTGTATCATTCTTTTTCTTATCTTTTCTTGGGGTGGGCGGGAGGGGGGGGGTT
The DNA here is from genome assembly GCA_000934455.1 of Apostichopus parvimensis. Classification (NCBI taxonomy): domain Eukaryota; kingdom Metazoa; phylum Echinodermata; class Holothuroidea; order Aspidochirotida; family Stichopodidae; genus Apostichopus; species Apostichopus parvimensis. The sequence goes on from KN896235.1 coordinate 26,782, forward strand.
TAACATAAAATGTTTACTAATGGATGGTACATGTAATGGAATCGGGCTATAAGTTAGTTCTTGTTTTCTTTCTTTCCTTCCTTCCCTTTAATGGTTTATATACTCCTTGGAATTCTGACATTAATGTATACATCCATGGTGATTTAACTCACATTTATCAATATCAACCTATGTGATAAAGACGCATATATGATGAAAAATTCCTTTGTTTGAAAGATATCATGGTTAAATGTGCATTTATATATACATTGTTAAATGCGTGAGCAAATCCAAGAGTGACGTCACATGTTCAGGGTCATATTGCACTGGTAGAAGGTTTTTTCATTTCATTTCATTTCATTTCATTTCATTTCATTTCATTTCATTTTATTTCATTTCATTTCATTTCATTTCATTTCATTTCATTTCATTTCATTTCATTTCATTTCATTTCATTTCATTTCATTTCATTTCATTTCATTTCATTTCTGGAGGAATGACAATTTAAACAGAGGATTGTCAGTCCAAGTGACTGGACTACTTAGTCTAGCATAATTAGACCAACTGGTCAGCTCCTTAGAAGTATAATACAGAACCCAATAGAAAGGTTCAGACCTTTATGACTTAAAATGTTTACGATACAAGTTAGTCGAATACAAATGTTGCTGGATATCGTCCGTGGGTGTTCTCTTGTGTTTATGAACTTACATGAACAGTTTGGTTGAATATTGATTCACATTTACATCTAAGCATGGATAGGAATCCGACGCCTTTAAGAACGTCTTAAAGAAACGAGAACATATAACAACTAGAGAAAGCGTGATATTGTATATTTTAATCATTATTGTAAGAAGTTTTCATTTTTACTAATAAATGATTTGTTGCCACCGTATACGCGACAGGAATACAGGTTAACTAATCTTAGTACCTTCAAAACAAACGAAAATATGTTCAAACTTCATAATGTTGTTTTCCGAATTTATGCTACATCATTTAGAAATATGACAATTCTCTGTACTATGTAATTTATATATGACCATCCACGTATTCTTTTAATAACTGTATTTCACATCTAGTGTTTGGTTTAGCTATCCTGCAGAGATGTGCCAAGTATTTCGCCCACCTGACGCATCCAACATGGCACTGTGTCTCGCACTGAGCCTCGAGATGTCAATTGTCTTACAACAATCGCTGACGTGACTGTTATGGGATGTGACGTTGATGAGACAACTGACTATAATATGGAATCTATGACAACTAATTTGACAATTTTCATCTGAGTTTGGTTATTAATGTTGTCATATTATTGGCTCTCACCCGCAAGGAAACATTCTGCAAGTTTTCTTATGCAACTTTACCATCTAACGAGCAGGTTAGTCATATCCACAGCAGCTCAGTGATTATATATAGATGCGTACATCTGAGTCTTTGACATTCCAGTATTTGGACACAGAGCTGTGCGCTGCGCGCTTCTCGATGGGGCGAGACTCCACTGCTCTGCTGCTAAGTTTTTCCCGCTGTAACCTCTCTTAACGAGTCTCTTCCTCCATTTTCTCAAGTTCCTTCTCACACGGGGGTCGGCAGTAATAGGTGCGACGTGCGGTGACAGAGGGCAATGAAAAACCGGAACGATATCAGTCGAAGCTGCGTTTATCGACAACAGCAATCGTTACGATCTTTCCTACTTTGAGGAACCCTTTCTCTGCAACGTAACCCCGGTAGTTGACCTGTCTTCTTGGCGGCGGCAACTTCAAAGCTGGCCAGGTTGGCGTCCCATGAAGTTCGTGGTATGCTGCCGCGTATCAAATGACGATAAATCGAAACAAACGAGATATGGTGAAAAGAAAGCAACAAAATTCATCCGAACTAATATCGGTAAAACTTAGAAGTAGGTTTTATGAACCAAGTTGGCGTGAGTTTACGTTTGCAACAACTATCTTTGAAGTTTAAAGAAGGTAACATTTCCGACGGAGGTGAACGCGAGCGTGTTAAGCCGGCTTTGTTTCAGATTCATAACAATCAGTGACGCAGTAAGATTTCTCTCCTTTTATTCAAAACAGGGAAATCATTATAAGGTTATCGGAAAATATAAACACAAAACCCCGATAAGTTTGCAAATCTAAACAGTTGTACATAGCTTATACTTAAACAAGTATTAATGTGGTACATGCTGCTGGTTGTCACCGTTGTTGGATTTCTTTCATTACGGTTATATGTGCATACGCAGCCTGGCTATACGATAGATAGCCTGGCTAGACGATTATGAAAGCACTGTAGTTTATATGCAATACATATATCCTTTTAGCACTGCAGTATGTGCAATACATATATCCTTCTCTTTATAATACCAATATTTCATGTATATATATATAGCGTCGTGAAGAAATTAGAAAGTGGGTTTATAATTAATTCTCACGTAACAAACCACTGGTGTAAGATGTTGAATATTACACAAGTCTGAAATATCACTGGAGTTAATTTGAATGGAACCGTGAATCCTGCTTTGTCGTACTGAGATTGAAGAATTACGCTAAAGTAAGAAACGTATATATACACAACAACGATGGCATTACATCAAGAACTGGACTTTTTTATGTCAATGATGACAGAATAAATTGATACGAAATGTGAAAAGCTGACAAACGGTACAGTCGATAGCCACCTTATATGTTTCTATACTGTTAATTGTTGTTTTTGTTGCTGTTGTCGAAACCACTAAGTTTGTATGAACTTTGTTCTGTTTCTTCCAAGAAATTGAAAATGGAAAAAAGACGGAACCTGGCTATAAGTATAACTAGACTATGAATTACACGTGTTCAGTGGCGGATCCAACTTGATCCAACTTGCTAAACCGTCAAAGTTGATTCGGTTATCACTACATCGATAGCGCTCTTGCAGCAGCCTTACGCCAATCCTTAGCCCCGCCCCCCAAATCAATCCATACGCCGCAGACATCTGCCCCGCTACCCCCCTTCCCCACCCGTCCTTGTGGACGCTCTTGTTCCGCATGGTCCCCTATGAAAATTATAGCCTCATCGTTGACGTTATTGGGCCATTTTTAAACGAGGTACACCTCAGCATCGTAATATTATAAATAAGTGTATAAACGACCAACTAAGTACTTGTAAAATATTTTCCATGTCTTTCCACAAGCGCTGCGAATTATTAAAATAAAATAACTACTTGGGTAATGTCGGTAGAGTTATATATTACATAAAATGCACGAAACCTTCATTTCCGTTAACAACCCAACCAAAGAGTCGTTTTAATATTAAACTGACCGACTCAATATGTTTTATAATCAAACTCCTGACTGGTCATATCGATACACTAGATGCTTCATATCACATTATTTCTATGCGCATAGACGCATAACGCAAATTTCGTCGATTATTAAGCTGTTATTTTTACAAACATAACTCAAACTTTCCAAAATTGATTTCCTTTATATGTTAGTGTAAATCATGTCTGCGAAGGACAAGATATACATTTTTTCTTGCCGCGGATCGGCTAGAGGATATTTGCCACGATTTTCGCTTCGTAACGACCCTTCTGGGAAATAAATTTGGCCATGCTTCACAGCACTCTTCCATCAAGACAATCGCTGTAGCGTGAAAGCCGTGCTCCAAACAGAATATTTCGAAAGCAGTAGCGTGGAGACTAAGCACAGATCTATGGCTATTCTCCCCGCTCGCGTAGTCTTACGATCTCAGTGCTCTGTTCGGCGATTATATAGAGGTTATTACGAAGAGGTGTTGAGAAGTCAACTCATAAATAAGAACGAAAAGGCTCAAAGATAATTGGAGGGAAGCCAATGACCCAGGCATTGTGTGACATATAGGAGCCTATACCGTTCGAGTAATACGAATTGAATTCACGCGTTAAATACTTGACTACACGTTGCAATAGGTTAGGCTCAACGATTCTCGAATATGTGACACGATAGGCTAATACTTTCATCGGAGTTGCACACTATAGGATGGTTGAAGCCCTACAAGCGTACAAATATCTACTTCGAGCATTATCTCCATTATTCTTCCACGTCATATGAAAGAGCATATTGACGACCGTGAGAGAAAACGATCAAAATTCTTAAGTTTACAATTGAAAAAGAATATGCGCAGACATTTCGTCTCCCATGTGTACCCGATTACGTTCTTGTCGTTGTATGACCAATCAAAATGCACGATTTCTTGATGAAAACGTTTCGGCCGAACTGAAAATACAACCTTGAGCCTCCAAGACGCGGAATCCCAGCATGCAACATGTTGGTCGGCGGTGAGCCTTTCATACCGGCGCCAAACCAATATGAATTTACTTACGAGAAATTGTTGTGCCAAAATCTATGTTGATATCTTCATTATTAGGCCTATATCAATAAATTTAGTCCACTGACGTCACCATGCTAACATGTCTTATCATCCAATGCACTGAAACCTCGACATCGGATTAATTTTGTAAAGTTACAGAACATGAAAACTATTTCTTATATTTGCTCCTAAAATAATGCGTTGTCAGGTGATATCGTGTTCCAGATGCTCATTTTTATGCCTTTGGTTCGTTAGTGAAACTTACTACGCCATAGTCTTATCTGTTTTTATTGCGTTTTTAGTTTCTATATCACCATGAAGTGGTCATGCGAAACGCGGTGCATGTAGGTTATAGACACACTATAACAGATCATAAAGAACGCCATCCCTCAGAGTGACGTCACGATACCAAGGGTTGATCAATGTGCCCGTTATTTTAAAGAACCTTGTTTGGGTTTGGTCGCCAATTTTGATTATACAATTGATCTAGATGGAACAACCCTTCTAGAGTTTCACACCAGATAAACCATTCTCATCCAGTAATTCATTCGAAGCGTTGGTCGCATCATGACAAACACATATGACGGAAACTGTTTAACATTTAACACTTTCTCGTTATTATTTGAAATATTTATACCGAAGAACGGAAACTATGTGTCTTATACTGGGATTTGAGAATTGAGCTTGTAGCTAAACTTGACCAAAACGGAAAACAAGCTTTAGTGCAGTACAGTGTAGTACAGCTTAAGTTTAAAGCTCGCTAATAGCCTGAACTGCTGTGATCTGAATTGATTATCCGTTATTTGGTATCAGTTCTTTGTAATCAAATTCGATTTGACTTCGGGATACATCAAGTGCCAGAAACGTATATGAAATCTGCTGCTGAGAATTTAATCGAAGCAAACAAAGAAAAAGAAACAACAATGTACCTATATTGCTTTATATATATCCACATGACAAAGATGTTGTAGCCCTTTAACTATGTTGTGGAAGGAACTGGGAATTATAGAAGTGGGGGCGGGGGGGGGGGGTGTAACATGAAGATTCACGAATACGACTGTATGTAGAAGCAAACAAAGAAAAAGAGAAAAATAGAAGAGGGAGGGGTGTAACTTGCAGATTTACGAATACGACTGTATATAGAATGTCAAGTAGATTGCTGTGTGCAGTTGATAATTGTCTATTTTGACTTTACAGATACTCACCTTCAACCTATTACAGCCTATTGTTAATATTTAAATGCCATTTCATAATGCTATTGGTTCCTCTATTCCGGTTTTTAAATTTGAATTTTTTTTTAGCGTAGCTCACGTTTTCATTAATTGTAATAATTCACATTTTACACATATTCTATCAGCTTCAAACGATGAAACCCAAATCCACTTGTCCTTGAAAATTGTTTGTGATGCATGTTAAAGATATTTTATTCAAAAAAGAAAAGGAGAAAGAGTTTGGTGTGTTTTGATTGATTTTGTGTTGCTTCTAAGGGGCTAACTTAATTGTGTGTTACTCCGAGTAATCTAGCATGCACTTTGCTTGTTGAACCAACGATGTGTTTAAGGTAGTTTCTCTCTGACACTATATAAAGTGGTATTAAATTTACTTTGAAACAAATCATCAATTTGCTGGTATAAATTGCTAATTGAAGCAATTTTGCTGAGTAAACTTTTCACATTTTACAGATAAATGATACATTCATCACCTCTTCAAAAATAAGTAATTCATCAATTTGTTGAAAATTAATCAATTCGTCTTTCAGTTTTGACAAATACACACACATTTACATAAACAATTTCGGTTTTTCAATGGCACCTTACCGTTTCATCATAAAAAAATGCATCCATAGTTCAAATTCATATAATTAACTCACATAGCTTCGCGTCGCATATATACGCAGACTGACTAGTAACTGACTAGAAAGGGGACGTGATTTCAGAGCTGTACAACTGAGGGCGCGATTCACTTTATGTTAATAGTTTGACGCGAGTAGTAAGTGTAAAGTTACGTTTTGCGTTAGGGTCTCAATGTAATCTATGCATGTACTATTAATACATAATTGGAAACCCCTAAGAGATTTGTCGAGATACAAGCGAAATATATTACCTAAAATATTTCTTCTTCTCCTTCTTCTTGTACACACAAAATGATTATTGGTTAAATATTGATTGCATCGAAAGTCACACAAATCACTTTATCGTTTATCATTTAAAATCAGCAGTTAATCCAATGAGCCTTAAAGGAATATTACAGTGAAATTATAACTATGTTAGTCTTATCTTTAATTCGACATACAAATAAATGATTCAAAGAGCCCATGTTACATCCCTCCACCCATTTACCCTGACATATCCCCCGGATCGTACATCAAAAAAAAAATATATATATACAAGCTCAGTTATGATCCATCAAAAAATTGCCATCTATTATCTTGGACTTCCTACCTTAGAAAAACTTCTAAAATTAGTAAACGTAAAGCGTCTCTCGCCCATATTAACTGCGCTAATTTATGCTAATTTATGCTAATTTATGCTATGAGACTCAGTTTCAATATTCTAAATAAAATCGATTATAAATAGCTTTTATCCCAACAGCCCACGTTGTTTTGTAACTCATATTTTGGGTATACGGAGTCCTAATCACAGTGATTTAAAACTTGTAAAAGAAAATGCAAATTGATTTCTCTGCACACTGTTTATCCTCTCAGAGTCTTCTTAATTCGCGATGAGCCTTTTGGATGGGAACTGGGAATTCTCCGCGTAACTCTCATAAACGCAATGCAGAAGTATTATTAGATGGAGAGTAGACCGTGGGGTGGAAATGGTGGTAAAAGGAAACCGAAATTTAAGTAAACAATAAATATTACAATTTGCAAAGCCAAAAATCCAAAAGCGCGCAACCAACATTTAGATGCACGGGTAGGCCTATCATCATTGGGGTGGGGGCGGGGGGGGGGGTCATTGGGGAGGCGCATGACTGGCATATATGATGGAGACATTTGTTTCTAGTTATACTGTTATAGCGATAAGAAACAATAGCATACTACTATCCAATCAGAGCCACTACTAGGTGTCCATGCGAAGTCCGATAGAGACATGAATATAATCCAGTCACATTGTAAGGAGGTCAAGAGCAAATGACCAATCATTATGGGTATTTGGCCCCGAAAGCAGTAAAGGGTTTGTCTTCAAATGTTTAACCATACTAAAAACTGCATGGTTTTGATTGTATATGTGTTTGTTCAGTATTGCTAACTTAACTATTTTGCTGCTAACCTTTTGTTACAACCACAGTCTCACAGCGCTCCGATTCAACCGTGTCTCCTTTCGTTGGTGATTCAAATTCCATATTGATACTGTATCTCGATGGCAACTGCCACGACGATCGTTGGGCAAAAATCACAAAACCTTATAAATTTATTTTGGTTTCGTCCCTTTTTGGCATACGTCCGCTGTTTCGGACAGCGTAATACCAGGATAAGTGAGAACGCTTGTCATCCCGTGCAGCAAATTAGAATAAACGAATACCTGTTTCACAACTTAATTGAAATATGGGAGGTGGAAAAGCAGTACAGGTTAGGAAAAGGGTAGGGGAGGGGCGATACACTTAACATTAGCGTCCCTCACAAAAGAAGGGAAGTGGATGCTGTACGGGAAGATTGAAAGTACTCCCCTTGTCAATGCTCGGAGCAAAACATTAACTTGGAAGTTAGCGTTCCGGTCGTCAGAGGCTTATCACGCAACAGTCTGAGAGCGGAGGAGGCTGGGTAGGGTATACTACTAATCAAACTCTCCATTTACACCCCCTAATCCCAAGAAAAAACACATTTCCCAAAAACCCAACCACCCGAATATTAATTTTCATATTGATGTCAACAACTGTCCTATGACAAAGTCTGGAATCCAAGCTGCTCAACTGGTAGTTGGTCAAGACTACGAACAACTTGATAAACATGATTGATTTCCTGATCACTTTTAGACAATTTATTTTAATTCTATCGTATGCAGTATCATTTCCTCACTTAAGTCGATCGTAGGCTTACGTATCTGTTGACGAACAATGAGGATTGAGCAACCAACATTGCTATTCTACTTTGCATGTAATACGCGCCGTTGTTAAGTATCCGTATTAGTATTGTGTTTATCCAACTACTACTCGTTTACCTCGTCCAAGGAGAACGTGTTTGTATACACTTTTCTCACCATATGCGTAGTAGTAGTAGTCTGCTTGCTACTCAGCCTCGATGTGTGTGGCACGCCGTGCAGTAAATAATACCGTAGTAGTAGTGTTACCGTACGTCTGCAAGCATTGTATCATCTGAGACCAAACCAATTCAAGCTAACGTTATCACCTCGTCTGAGCTGGTTCTGAGCTTTCTTCGTTTCTTTACCATAGGAACCTTCAGTTTTGTTGTGGAATTTATTTGGGATATATTAAACCTCATACTTCTACGATGTTTACCCTCCCTCAGCCATTAAACGTTGGATAAAGGAGATAAAAATAAATGGTAAGGAAACTCAATGGGGTGTTTTAAATTTTAACCTGCCTTCTCGTCGCTCGCCGTACCATTGAAAGTGACTGAGGTATTCAGCGTGGAGAAATGAGTCAGTTTGTACATCATAGGACTGCTGGAACTCAGTTCAATTCTGATAGCTTGTAGGTTTTTGTTGTGAAATGCGCTTGAAATGGAGTAGTTAATTCTTCCGTGGGTTGTAACAAGTTAACTTTAAGTTGACAGTGGTTTCATCGACCTGAATGTTATTTCGTGGAATACCTTGCACGGGTCATACTCAGTCAATGGTGAATGAAGACCTGTCTTTGTTTTGTCTGTTACATTATGGTAGGCCTAACGTTAGAATTTATGTACTGGCCGCTACTGTTAAATGTGATAATAGTGTTAATGTCGTAATGATATCCACATAGAATTTGTTTGTGTGAATTGACCTTAGAAAAAAAGCACTCATTATACGAAGTATGAAATAACAAAGCTCCCATTGAGCTGAATTTTGAGCAGTAGGCCTAGTCAGATGTTGGATACGTTTTGTTATTTCTAGATAAATGATAGGCTTTGCAAGCATTATCCCCAAATTTGGCCTAGGCCTAACAGTTATGTCTAGGATAAAGATCAAGCACTGAAGTTGACCTAAGCCTACAGTAGACATATGCCCCAACAGTTACATCTAAATTAGGATACCTACCGTTTTGCTTTCAATATTTTAGTGAATGCTCAACGGGTCTTAGCATTTGCCACACAGAAATTATACAGCCTATTAAAGGAAAGGATCTGACACTTTCACGGCTAGCCTATGCTTTGTTAGTCTAAATCCGTGTGGAAATTTCGAGTTTGAATTTCAGCGTAAATTTAACTTCCTTAGACAGGCCTATGTTTCAGAAGTTTTGAACACACACCTGGAAGAATGTTTCTGTTAGATCTCATTCAACATTCAATCACATTTCATTACCTAATTACGACGAAAGTAATAATTGCCAAACAAGCTTTGTTAATTGACCTAAATGGCTTTGCGCATTACGCTTTATGTTCGTATTGCAAATTAGCACTTCAGACTAGGTCGACAATGCTCTAGCAAATCTGGTCACCTAACATTGCCGAAGATGTAGCATAGTTTACAGGGTATTCAAACGTTTCTTTTATGGTACCGTTTGACCAAGGTTGGAAGTGCCTGTGGCCTAAATTGAAAGTAGTAAGTATAGAATTTGGGAAGCTGAGACAATATGGTGGTAGCATACTTTGATATAATATAAGATGAGCTTCAATTCATCAGTGATATCAGTATCAATTACATTCTCTGTATGAAAATTCTACAGATACTGTAGTCAAGCGTAGGATATGGCTGGCCTAAGTCATGTTCAGTGGTAACTGCAACATCGTACTAGATACCTTTTAGTGAAAGTAGCCACGTACTTATGGTTCCAGTGCTAACTTTTCTCTACTAGGCCTGGCTACTAAGGCATAGCAATAGTAGGTTTTCAAACTGTCCTCTCGCCACTTACACACTAGGTTTATGGGAATTTCGACAAATGTCTGAACTGTGGGATTGTATTTCCAGTTGTATTTAATTTTTTCTGACATGTTTTCTGATAATAAATTTAGGATATAAATTTAATAGTCAGTTTAATAATTCCTCAGAAGCCATATTGCACAAATTACATTTGTTTGTATGTACAAAATACATATTTTGTTTTTACAAATTAAATTGTACATCTGTAGGAAGAAATGAGATATTTGTAGAACAACACAAACTCTCAAATCTCTCAATACAACTATATCTATTTCATCCTCGGGTTCTCAGGTTTTGCAGTAACAGAACATTTTTGGCACAAAAATTTTGTTGTAACTTTACCAATGGATGCATGGACTATGTAGGCTAAATGTAAGACTGACACTAAAACTTACATAAATAACATAACCAGAGAGTATAGGATTTGACAATTTTATACGAATTTAGGTATTTAGATGGGCCACAACAATTACAGGTACTGTTACAGGTACTGTTAGACAGTTGCACTTTCTTCAAGTTGGATGTAATAATGTACTTTGGACCATATCAAATAATGTTAAATTGATTAATCAGTACCAACATGGCTTAATGGTTGTTCTGTACATGTTAAGTATTCAATCTTTACCAGCTGCTAGTTATTGGGGAACAAAGTTTCAATATGCTTGTTGTACATAATTTACATACGATATACCCCTCTATCACTATAAAACTGTATTACTTAAGTACTTTATGTTGTCTAGTTTGTTGGATTAATACCATGTAGATTACGTACAGGTCTCAGGAAATTAAAGGAAAGGTTTGTTTGAAATATCATGTTTAGCCTAGACTTAACACCCAAGTTACATCTAAAGTTAAACCTAAGTAGATGAATCACAACTGCTTGGATGCTCGTCTTATCTTCAAGTTACTACAGTTGGTTAATTATTTATCAGGTGGTTACCTAGTATACACAGTTATTTGCATTTAGTAATAATTTAGTTAGATTCAGAGGAAGAATCTGTAAATCTTATTAGTGTGGCTTCTGTACAGGAACTACTCTAGTGGTTTATTTTATAGACATACTGTAGCTTTTCTTTTCGGTTGAAGCTGAGTGTGTGGCCGCTTTTCTAACATTAAAATCTGTGATTGCTAATTAATTATAATTCATTTGGAATTAAAAGTAATTTCTGTAAAATTGATGTTAGTCTGTAAGGTGAAGTATTTCATGCGCTATATTTATACAGCCTGCACCATGAGCAATTTGTGAACAGCAAAGTGGTAGTCAAAGAATGCTGGTGCCCATTACATTTCTGACAAACATTCATAATAAGTGATCTAGATAAGTAAGTAAGATGTAGGATGTTTGTTTCTGCTGGTTGAAACGATAATTGGTTGCTTTCATCTTTTAAGGCAAATGGTTGCTATTAACCTAGCGCCAAATGCATTTTAGTATGACTTCCAATATTGTGCAATTAGTGTATATAGTCATTTTGGTATTCAAATAACTTTGCACGTTACTGTGTTTGAGGCACTGTTTTTAACATAGATTTTATTAGCTTGAATGGGTCCTGCATCCAAATCTTCTCATTTTTGTTGTCTTTTGTTTTAGATATTATTTATGTACTCAACATAACTTGAAATGGTGAAGTGCCATGGCAGAAAAGACAGTACCCCACTGAGAATAAAATTATTGTTCTTTGTTTCATAATTGTGTCTGTGTTGTTAAATTTCGTCACAACCATGGTTTATATTATAAGTGAACCTAACATACCTGGTTTGTAGGACATTTTACAAAGCCTTGATTTTCTATATTCAGATAGTTTGAAATTTTGAATGGGTAATTTACAGTAGTTATTGGATACTATCAATGAATATCAGTCATGTGTGCAACTGTGCAACAATGTATGGTTAACCTAGGATGATGTGTACCTTTAAATGATCAGAATTGCTGTAGAGAAGCCAATTAGTAATTTATATTGTCATTGCAAAGATTGTAATAAGTACTGTGACAATGGATACAGACATGTAATGAAGCTTTAGGCTAAAAAATT